>PPHD01017287.1:0-15124 GCA_002909625.1 Bambusicola thoracicus
ATATATTTCTCTCCTGGTTTTGTCAGTTCACCCTCTCCTCTTCACAGTGATTCAGTTCAGGCATTACATACTAGAAAATAAGTAGCTGCAGGAGATGGGCCTGAGAAATGCCTCTTGGCTAGTGGAGCTTCCCTGGTACAGCTATGGTATGTACAACAGCATCTCTTCCTACTGGTGGAATAAAGTTAGAGAGAGGCATTAAAAAAGCATCCTAAGGACAAGATAATGATTTTCTGGTGGTGTTGATGAGCTTACAGGTGCCTTTTCATGCTGTGGTAGAATAACTGCAAAATAGGGTGCTGTGGTCCACTCCTAGGATACATTTCTCAGGCCCAGGCTTTCTTTGTACAGAATGGGAAACCTGTCTCTTCAGGCACAGGTGCAAGGGCAGTGCCAGCGTACCGAAGTCTGTTTATATCTTGAAGAAGATATAAATGAGAATATATATGAGGATATGGCATCAGAACACAACCTGTTCTGGGGAGTCTCACAGGCTCTGCACAGTAACGTTGCCCTGTTGGGCTACGGGGAATACTAATAGTGGCTATCTGTTTTTTAATATCTGTATGGGATGATACCTGTACTTTAGCACTGATAACCATCCAGGTCCTCATTCTGTACATTCTGTGACTATACTGTGAAACTGAGAAAATGCTGGTGTTGATATTTTAACAAGCTGAAACTGTCAAGAAAGGAGGACTCTAAGTTTGGGTCACCAACCTTGAGAAGGCACCACAGATAGCATCTGACCTGGAAAAATTACACGTGTGCTAGCTGGGTAGATCAAGTGAGGCTGAAAGCTGTTAAAAGGTCACGGTACTGTTCCTCCCTGCGAAACCAGAGAGCACTGATATCCTGCTCCTTCTCCTCTGGGGAGATTCTGTTCCACATATCAGATAAAAGGTTGGAACGCTTTAAAATAAAGGGCAAGATTTTAGAAACCATTTCAAGAAAGCAGAGTCCTCCCTTAGGCTACCTAAATAATGGCTGTGGGCAGGGTTTGGTTTTGTATTGCACAGGAAGAAACAATAATAACAAAAAAGAAAAACATGGGAACACACCTCATGATAGCAGTAATAACCAATTTGTTTTCACATGCAGAGTCCATCTGAATATTAATTTCTGCTCTCATCCACATAGCTCACCCTGAACAGACACAAATGATAGGAGGGTTTGGGAAGGAGAAATGTTTTCTTCTATTTCAAATGTATTCATCTCAGCTTTTTATTCATGCACTCCTATTCTGAAAAAGGTTTTGGAGTTGCCCTGGATACTCCTTAAAGCACCAGCTGGGTGCTCTGGTGTGGATGCAAAGCAATTAGAAGATTAGGAACAGCTGTGGGAACAAATGAGAACAAAGTAGGAAGTGTGCTCAGACAGTGTGTTAATCCAAGGTATTCTTGTAGCTGAAATAATGGGTGCAGTTCCTATTATCCAGCCCCAAAAATTACAGTCTGAAACTAGGAAAGGATTGGAGATGTGGGGAGTGGAAGGAGGATACCCTCTGCCTATAGAAGCTAAGGGACTGGGACACTTGTCTTGGTAAGGAGGCAAATGTGGGCATGTAAGAGTCTATACAGTAGTGAAAGATATGCAGAGAATGAGCAAGGAACCTTGCTTTTCCCTAGTATTCTTCACGCAGAGCAACAAAGTATGTTATAGTGTCATAAACTTAAAACAGGTTCAAAAGAAGGTGCTGTTTGCCTAATAGAAATAAGCTGTAAGCTCATTTCCGTAGCAGTGATGCAGCCTCTTACTCAGAATGTTCCCAGATCTTTGCTTGATATCAGAAAGATTTTTCTAGGTATGTATTTCTCTATATAAACTTTTTAGAAAATCAGCTTCAAACTATTGCTGGAGTAGAGAATTGGTCTAAAAGCACCCTTGTTGTTAATCAATATAATGCTTCTCAGGGAGATATTGCTTAGTCCAGGTTGAGTGTTTGGAAGAGCAGATGACTGCAGTAAATTGTTCGCTGTTGTGTCAGAAAGCCTGAGTTCAGTAGATGACTGGAGGCCCTACATGGATCTGTTCCGTTCTCAGATGCTGCCTGTGGCTTTGACAGCAAAGTGTTCTGAGCCCTAGCATAGTACATATGGCCAGCCCTTGCTCTTAGAAACAACACAAAGACTCCCACTGCAGCTGCCCCTTTGAACTGAAGAAGGAAGCTGTCCAGGAGGGTGCTTTTCTGATTCTCAGCACATACACACCAGGTGTGTTTTCACTGTGCCAGCCAAAATAATCAGGTGGCTACAGCAAAAGGTGCCTTGATGCTCAAAGTTTAGAAAACTGCAGTGAATAGGAATCAGCTGTGCATGTGTGGTATTTTTATCCTATTCCTCATACGTCTGCAAAAGACCTAATTTTAAACGAGTTTTTTCAGTCTGTGGTGAAGATGTCTGACATCAGTCTGAAGGGCTTCGGGGATATTTTCATTAATGCCAGCTGTGGAAGGCATAAATTATGAAGATGAGGTATTCAGATTCAGCAGTGTTTGAAAAAGAGGAAAGGAACAGGCTAGAGCAATTCTCTCCTTTTTGAGTAACAAGTGAAAGAAAAGAAGAATATGTAAAGAAAACATCAACAAAGGCCTGGCAGAGGGTGATAGGACTTGCTGTGTATGCCACCCATTCGTTCCCTATATAGGTGCAGAATCTGGACCCAAACTGAAAATTAAACTGATGGGATAGCCAAATTCTGTTTTGGGAACAACAAGTAGGTTTGGATTTAACAGTACTCAAAACACAGTTGGACTTGATGAGTTGGACTTATGGGTCCCCTCCAACTTGGGATATTCTATGACATTCTCACCACATTTTTGTCTACTTTTATGAAAATAGAAACTTCTTGACTTTTAAACTGAGGACCAAAAGTCACCAATCTTATGTGATCTAGAAACTAAAGGAGTTAAGTGGCCTCCTAAATGGTTCAGCCTACAGCCCCGAGGCAATCTGATGGCTGAGTCACAATTCCAGGTTTACCCCATTTTAAATTAGGACAAAAATAAAAGTCAACTGCTAAGTAAAGGACAGACGTTCCTTACAGATCACGGTTCATTTACAAAAACTAATTAAACATTAATGTTGGTTTCTCTCACCATTTATTTGACAAAGAGTTGTCTCCATGCATACCATGAGGTAGAGAGGGATAGGCAATTCAGAGGTTTATGAAAGGCTGGCAGCTTATGAGGATACTGCAGCTCTAATGCATAAATCTGAGAGTTGAGGATTCTGTGTTGCATTTGGAGAGGAGGAAGGTATTTGGAGTGCAGTTAATACCATTTTTTAAACAAATAGGACTGCCTCAAATATGCTTCTCACTGCTTAGAAGTTTTCCCCTGATGGTGGGGAGCAGAAGTCTCCTTTGCTTTGCTTTGCTTTTCGTTCTTCCCACTCACTCATTCCCCATCTACCTGTGCTATGTGAAGTGGAATTACTTCACTCAGCTCTCTGCTTTCAATGGGCTGGGGTGGTATGAGAGAGCACTGGGGAAGGAAACTCCACTTTCTGAGCCCTATGCTCTGCCCTGTGATTTCTCCGAGGAGTCCTGAAAGCATCATTACTTTGGATATATTTGTCCACCGACAATGTTTTTGTTGGAGACCAGACTTGAATTGAGAGCTGTGCGTTTTAGGAAAGTAAAAGTCATCAGTTCAGATACAATCTTCAGAATTACTTGGTGGTCTTAGCAACTAAAACTGTGTACATAAACTCACCAGTCCCAAACCAAGCAGTGAAACGTGCATTGCTACCAGGTATGTTGTTTATTCTCTGTATTTAGATCTATTATCAAGGGGCATTGGTGTTATATCTGTAATGATCTGCTTGTAAAAAGTGCATTTTGTTTTGTGTTTTATAATTTCATTATCAAAGGCAGTATTTTCTTGCTTTTCAAATGATAACAAAAAATGAATTAATTTCATATTATGATAGAATGTTTCTTAACTGCTTTTTTTCCCTGAATTTCATGGTATCATTTTTATTTCAGACTGAAAGATTCCAATTTAATGATTGAAGATCAGTCCTATAAAATGAGCCCCAAAGCCAAGAGAGCAAAACAGACTTTGGTATCTGAGGACAAAGAGAATGAAGCCGTAGACTATTCAGTACCGATATTCACAGGACGGTAGGTGCATTTTTTTTTTCATTATAACTTCTGATATTTTATTAATGAATTCCAAAGTAACAAATCCTTTATTTTTATTTTTATTTCTTTCCTCTCTCCTGGAGCTTGAGGAGGCTGTTTGCACTTCACATGAATGTTAAAAAGATGAGATGTTAAGTAACTGGCAGAAAGTCAGTCATGGGGCATCCAGAGCCAGGATAAATGGATCCAGGTGTCTGGACTTTGTTTCAAACATGTCACCAGGGACACTTTCTATGAAATTACAATATAATTATAACTCCACTTACTGGGAACTGGATGAGCATGTTGTCCACGCTATTTAGCTTGTTCTGGTGGTTTAAAGGCTTGTAATCCAGTGTCCCCTGTCAGTCATATTAACAATGAAACGATGTGCTAATGTTTTGTCCTGGCAGAGAGAAAACCTGGGATGAAACCAAGTAGTTTTTCAAATCCCTTATAATGATTCATACAGCTCTCACATGTTGGTGGTATTTATTGCACAGCTACTACTGACGTAATATGTTTTACTGCAGCAGTGCCCTCAGTAAAGCTGAATGTGAACTTTGTGTGGAAGCCAGAACCAACACAAGCAAGGAAGCTCCCTTGTCCTTTTTGGGATACAGCATAATGATTCTGTGAGGAGTGTATGACAGATCAGGTCTGGCCATTTGTTTAGATTGATCCATACCAGGGTAGGATGTGGAAAAAAGATTTCTGATTTGAGGCCAGGAGAAAGTTTCTTGCCCACCTGCAATTGAACAGAAGCCTTCCTCCAGCTTGCCTTTCTTCTGCCATGCACATTTTTCATGAGATGCTTCTACACTGCTTCTGGGAGCTGGTATCCCGTGCCTGCTGCTTAGTCAACACTCAGGACAAAATGTCCCCCTTGCTCTGTGGCTGGACTTGTGCTTTTGTGTGATGTTGAGTTCCACTTTGTCAGTGGGAGGCGTTATTGCTTTTGCCTTCTGAGCATCCTGCTTTCGTGATGAGGCCAGCAGTTCTGGCTTTTATTCATTCCTTTCAACCATCCTGGAATAATTTTTTTACTTTCCCTTTATATGTTTCCACATCAGATTCACTTCCTTTTGATCCCACCAACCTTCAGAAGTGCACACTTGCATTTTTCAAGTATTCCTCTGGAGTTTCAGCCATATATTCTGTGATAGAAATACATAAATATGTCTTACATGAAGCTTGCAACAACATATTTTCAAGGCTTCTCACTACCTATATACTTTACTCAGCTTTTGTTATCTGTCTCCCTTGCCCTTAAACATTAATTTGCTCCCTGTTTATTTTGTCTGCAGTCTGCAAAAGTAAAATTTATAGCATTGGTCAACTGATGGCTGTGCTCTTGGATGGTGATCTTAGATTTTATACAGGCTTCTGTGATCTTAATAAAGCATGGCCTTTCCTTTTTTATTTCAGTTCTTTTTTTTTTTTTTTTTTTTTTTTTGTACAATGAACATGATAATATCTAATTCAGTGTGATAATGTGTGATTTCATTTGCTTGTGTCTGTGTGATAACTGCAGATGCTAAGTTAAAAGATACTGGCAGATTCTTACACCGTACTATTCATCTCCTTACTGCTGTGGAAATCAATCTCACTTTTTGCACTTGGAAACTCCAAGTTGTCTGTGATTTTGTGCCACTGAAGTGACCCAAATAGATTTTCTGCAATTACTTAAAAAATATAAGAAAGGCATGTGATGCCAACTCAACAGGGCATGAAATGTTTGGGATACTTTTTTTAGGCTTTCTATCTGTTGGCATCACATCCCTAAGCACATACCAAGGCTGTGGAAGTTGCATGCCACATTCCTGTCAGGTATTTATTTATGTTTGAAAGATAGCAGCTGAATCATGTGCATGTTATATGTCATTCCCAAATTCCTCTGTGAAATGGATGTGTGGCTTCCCATGGGGAGATAGCTTTGACAAGGAGTAGTTATTTATAAAGGTCAGCTCTACGTGTGTTCATTGGCACTGATGCCTGTGCTGCTGGATGACCTTCAGCACCATGTCACCCTTTCTGTGATTTGACTCTATTTCAGACCATCAGGTTCTGCTGGAAACAAAAAAAAATCCTTCACTCAGATTATTCAGTTCATATGTCTTTTTCTGAAACACATGGCCTTAGGCTTGCAAGATAAAATTAGGGAGGGCTTGCCATTGTTCCAAATAATAACATTTGATGTAATACCAGAGGTGCTAAAAATACTTGGTATGGGTTGTAGGACTCTTTGCAGCCACTAAAAAGTATAAGCCAAAGAACTGCAGATGGTAGATACTCTTTAAATAATAATTTGTGTGTGTCATTTGGTGTTTGATCTTGTTTCTGTTCAAAAATTATATTCTATTGAAACTCTCGAGAATTGGCTGCAGAATCAATTCTTAAATGGTATGGACTGCTGCTTCTGATGCATTCATCATTGCAGGAAATATGTTTTCCTTTGATCTGGGAAGATTACAGCAAGAAAAAAATGCTTAGCAAAACTAAATATTTAATACTGTTGATCAAAAGCCTCTAGGGACCATTGCTACAGACAACTAGACTGAGTCCTGTATTAGACTGAGAATTCATCAGCTCCCAGGAGATGCTTTTATTCCTTGAGGTTCATACTGTGAAGTTGCTGAGATCTTAATTGCTGTTATCAAGGAAGTAATGTCAGTTTGCCTTTGAAACAGAATGCCACTGATTCATTAAAACTGAATATAGATAACTGCATTCATATGCATTAAACCAGGCTTTCAAAATTGTCTTTAGAAATTTGTCATATTTCTGCAGCTCAGATATTTCTGGGAAGAGCTGATGTGCTGGTGTAAAGAGAATCATCACACTGATACGTTTAAGGATCATTGAAGTAGCCTGAAACACAGAAAGGCAGCGTTTGAACATGTGAGGGAAGTCAAAGCTCTAAGCTGTTAAGAAAGCTTTTAGCCTTTTGAGGATCCTTTATAAGTAATTATGATTACAGCATACTCCACTGGTTGCCTGTATTATATCTCTCTGAATTAACATTGTGCTCTAAATGTAAGGGGCTGGATAGTTAGCTATGGGCTTGAATCCAAATTTTCCTTAATGTTGAGAAGTCCTATCAAATGCATAATGTTAGTAATCGTAGAGAAAACAGAAAATCATTTTGATATGTAGCAGAAGCGTTTTATGATCAAACAACATGGCTGTGCTTGAGTGTATTCTGGAAATAAACAGTGGCTTTTCTCTCTGTAGTGTTTGCAAGACAGCTTGTCCAGTACTCAAACAAAACCTCTTTTCATTGTGCCATCCAATGTTCACAGAATCTGCATAAAATGGCTTGGTTGGATAGGACCTTAAAGATCATCCATTTCCAATCCTACTGCCCTTATGTGGCTGGATCAGGCTGCACAGGGCTTCATCCAACCTGGTCTTGAGCCAGGGATGGGACATCCGCAGCTCCTCTAGGCAGCCTGTGCCAATGCCTCACTGCTCTTTCTGTGAAAATTTTCCCCTTCTAAACTCCCTTCTTTTAGTTTAAAGCCATTTCCCCTTGTCCTATCGCTATCACACCATGTAAGAAGTTGGTTTCCCTTCAAGTGCTGGAAGGCCACAATGAGGTGTCCTCAGAGCCTCTTCTTCTTCAAGCTGACCAAGCCCAACTTCCTCAGCCTGTATTGATAAGAGAGATGCCCAGTCCTCTGACCTAAAGTAAATAAACTCAGCAGAAGGCTAATAATGTTTCTCCTTAGGTCAAGGAACTCTCATTGTGTATGTGTTACTATAGAATCTATGATGTCCCGATGATGCCAAAACACCACAACCTCAACAGTACTTCCATACGTGCATCTGAAAATAGGATTGGAGCTGTTGGGAATAGAAGTGCTTTGCATCCTACTTTTGTAGAAGTACTTCAAGGAAATCCTTATTCATCTTCTGAAAAACACTTGGAAGATCAGTCACTGCAAACATTAAAGGATTGAATTCTTTTATGAACAAAGAGAGCTTGTGTCATATATTCAGTGTTGTTCTTCTATACCAAAAGGAAAAAAAAGATTGCAAAGGAGAATATTGTTATACTGCTACCATTATCCTGCCCTTTGATATTCCTACTAATTCTATGTCTGTAAATCACTGACCTTCGACCCTAACAGATATGTGGATGTTCTTTAAACTCATCACTGTAGCAATGGAGATTATAATTGTTAAGTGGAAAATTTGCTTGGCTCGTTTTTACAGAGTGACATCAAAAATGGCCATGACTTAAAAGAGGGAGTGAATACCCTGTCATTCTTAGGCACACTTCCATGGTTCTGCTTTGAATACTGTGGACTGTTACAGAAGTAATGATCTTCAAGGCAGAAAAGCATTATGAAAGACTACTGGCATTTTAATATCCTCTGTAGTTGGCTGGCTTAATAGAAAATATAGGTGGAATATGTTCTGTGCATTTTCCAATGGGATTCTGCTTTTTAAACCTTCTTTCAGTGAAGTAAACATCAGTGGGATCACAGACACGGAAGAAGAAAGAATTAAAGAGAGTGCTGCTTATGTTGCCAGAAGGAACCTCTTTGCAACTGGTGAAGGAGTTAGTGTCAGCAAGGTGGCCAAGTCTGTCTCCGAAGAGGAACATCATGAGAAAAAATCAAGGAAAGTAGCGATACGGGAGTCTGCAGAGCGTGTGGCCCTGAAGAAAACGGTAAAAGAATAGAAGTGAACACCTAGGTGGTACTCAGTGCAGGTCTTTGGTGTTTATAAGGAGCCTCTCACATCACAGCCCTGTTTTACACTAAGAGCAATAGCAATTATGTTAGTAAATCCTGAAGTATTTTCAGTGAAAGTATTTTCAGTGACTGAAACTCTAGCTATCTTGGTGTTAGATGGTAAGAAAAGAGGCATCAGAAACTGTAGTAGCGTTGGGAGAGAAGGGAACAGGGGGATGCTCTTTTTGCTGTGCTCACACCTATGTAAGTGGCACATCATCCCCCACCTGAACCACAAGGCAGTTTTTAGGCAGTACTTGGCAATAAGAAGGTGATGGGATAATTCCTGACATTTTATGACCTGGGGAAAAGTTTGTCCAAAGTGTTTATTACAGTGTTTTAATTACAGTGTGCAAATAAGGAGGCAATTGTCAGCATCTGGAACTCAATGTCTAATTTTGGGTAGCTTTGATACTTCTGTGCAAATTGTTAAAAAATAATCAGATGGTAGTTATGAATATGTTATAACCAGAGTAGGAGAATATGTTAAATAAAAATACATGTTGTTTAGCTAATTTATTGATGTTCTATGCAAAAAAATTGGCAGTATGCTCCTAAAATATCCTCATGACGTGAGGTTGGAAAGGCCTTAAACATTTGAAGGTTAAAAATGCAAAACCATCTTGAAAAATTGAGAAACAGTGAAGGTGAAGTGTTATAACAAACAGAAATCACTACACACAGAAGGAAAAGAAGAAGCCTGGTCAGGTACAAGTACCAAAGAGTCTAGGAGTTATAATAGGTCACAAATTTAATGTCAGTTAAAATCAGGATTCTGTTGCATAAAAACAAATGCCATTCTAGAGTGTATTAGCAAAATTATTGTCAATAAAACACAGAAGAAAATTATTTAATTGTATTGGAAACTGACAGACCTCTGATAATGCTTTGCAGAAAGCAAGATTTAAAGTATATTAGTAATTTTTTTTTTTCCGGGTCTGACAATAGTCAGGTGAAATGGCTACCCAGGGAAAATGGAAGATCCCATCAGCAGGAAAGATTTGAGAGCAGGTCTGTCAGAGATGCTCCAGACTTACATGACTTTGCATTAGAGAAGGAGTACAGAAGACATCTGAGTTTCATGATTTCACCTTTCACTGTGTATGCCAAAGCCAAAATTTAAACATGGAACATTATTTTATTTAGGATCATGTTGAGGGGAAAATACAGTTAAACCAAATCTAGTTATTTTGGAAGAATAAACTCTTGAATATAAAAACTTTTTTGTGTATGTTCAAGTAAGATATATACATTAAATATTCTTATCTGGATTTTAGATTGAAAATTGCTTTTTAAAAATTCAAAAACACTTCTTAGTTTCAGTGTTTTGCATTTGTAAACAATGAAGTTTATAATGAGATGTTTCTTTTCCAGCTAGAAGATACTCAGGCGTTTCACAAAAAGTTGAATCAAGATAAACTTTTACATCCTCCCGAGTTTGTTATCAAACCTCGTTCTCACACTATCTGGGAAAAGCAAAATGTCAAATTTCACTGTACAGTGGCTGGCTGGCCAGCACCCCGTGTTACATGGTAAGTTTGTATCTCTATCACTCTAAGTCACCCCAGTAAATGCAGCATATTTTCCAGTAAAAATACAAAATGACTGAAAATAGAGGTTTAGAAGTCACCCTAGGCCTTTCAAGTCACTGTACAAAAACAAAGCAAAATACTAGAAGTATTTGGTAGCAAAGATACACAGGTATGCATATTTTTCATATAAACATCCAACATACACTTTCTGTCTTCTGATGAAGGAAAAATAGCAGTGCATTTTATCATTAGTTCTACCCATAAAAGAGTGTTTTCCACATACTTCTCTTTAGTCCACCAATGCCATTAAACAACACATTAACAAGACTTGGCTGGATGTGGCTCTGGGCAGTTTGGTCTAGTGTTTGGCGACTCTGCACATTGCAGGGAGGTTGAAACTAGATGATCATTTTGGTCCTTTTCAACACAGGCCATTCTGTGTTTCTATGGCTCTCTGAACAAGAACTAGCTGCTTTGCTGCTTGGCTATTGAGAGATGTGGTACTCAGCCTCCATGAAAATGAAATCTCATTACACCAGAAGTTCATAGAGATCACATCCTGATTATCTGAAGTCAGATGCTATGGATAGATGTAGGATTAGCCAAATCTTCTGAAATTTTGGAGTCTACTGGAAGCTTTCCATTCACTAGATCTTTAGATTAAATCATTGTAAGAACTTCATAATACATTCTTTGTCATAGCTGAAGGTGCAATTTGACTCTTGAGTTAAAGTTTATTCTGAATGAAATTTAGTTTAATTTAATTAACAGTGACTTGTGAAGCTTTACATTCTTGCTGTTTATTATGCTAATTTTTCTAATCACTTCTATGCCACACAATCAAATTGCTAAGACAATAGATAATAAATTTTCTTCAAATGTAAAATGAGATTTGGTACTCATTTTTTAATTTAAAAGACTCTTCTAGAATGTGTGTACAAACATATGGATGTGTATATATAAAATGAGCAACGAATAAGCCCATGCTTGGTGTTAAGCATTAATTAGGAGTGTGTGCTGTGAGGATTCTGTTTGTGGAGACAATAGAATACAGCTGTTATATCATGATGTTAAATTATAACCATATTTTGTAATTAATTACTTGAGTTGCTTAATGGAGTCTGTGTTTATTTGGTCTTAAAAATCCTAATTTCAGGACTTAACAAAAAGAACCACTAGAAGGTACATTAATAGGCCAGAGTTGATGCTCAGGAAGTTTTTCTTTAGACTAGGCAACCAATAGGTAAGCTCTTTACAGACACATATTTCCAGTTGCTCAAGAGCTGTAAATACACTATTTTGATGTTCCTCTTAAAGGAGGACAAACACTTCAGATCTGGTCTCTGTTGAATATGAAGAATGGTCAGCTACACTTGTGGCTGTAATCCATCTCTGTAACCTGAATTTAACCAAGAAGTCAAGAGCAGGGTCATTTGCATTTTGCTTGAGATCCACCTTGTCCTAAAACTGGCATGCTTAAAAACCAAGCCTTCAGTTATTTGCCTTTGCTCTTGCTGTGAACCACCTTTTCATCTATATGCTAAATATCGATGGTGGAAATTAATGCATTATTTTATAATGCATTTGAATTCTAAAGGGACTTTATTTTGCCATGGGCTACTAATGGGAAAATTGAGTTCAACCCTTTCAGCAGGTGTCTTTGCTCAGTGTTANCTGGCATGCTTAAAAACCAAGCCTTCAGTTATTTGCCTTTGCTCTTGCTGTGAACCACCTTTTCATCTATATGCTAAATATCGATGGTGGAAATTAATGCATTATTTTATAATGCATTTGAATTCTAAAGGGACTTTATTTTGCCATGGGCTACTAATGGGAAAATTGAGTTCAACCCTTTCAGCAGGTGTCTTTGCTCAGTGTTACAGAACAGTACTGACCTGGTTCTGTCAGCTTGCATTCAGAATTTTTAACTAAATGTTAGTTGTATTTTCCAGAGAGTCATTCTTTGTATAAGCAATGAAGACCTTTTCATGTTGTGCACGNCAGAACAGTACTGACCTGGTTCTGTCAGCTTGCATTCAGAATTTTTAACTAAATGTTAGTTGTATTTTCCAGAGAGTCATTCTTTGTATAAGCAATGAAGACCTTTTCATGTTGTGCACGATAAATTAGAAAGCTTCATGGACTTTCTCTAAAGAAAATCTTACTGTGTGTTGCAGCTGTCCTGACTCCCTTAGAAAAGGCTTATGGAAAACCCAGGACATTTGAAACCAGTAGCAAAAAGCATAAACTATCAGTGCGTAATGACAGTGGGAGGTTGCAGTCCAACATTAGCTAATGACTTGGCTCTTCTGGAATTTGCATTTCCAGAAATAACAAGTGGTCCTCCTAAGATGAGCACTATTCTTTCCATAGATAAATATAAATCAGCAAAAATTAAATCATTTTTTTAAAATAATTTGATAATGAACACAGATGAAGTCAAATTTTTTCCTTGCTAGAATAACTCAGTTAAAACTTAATTCTGCACAGCACCACATGCTACTAAATGCCTTCAATGCCAACAGGATCCAAGGGATGCTCTTGGATCAAGTCCAGTCATGTTCTATAGGATTTCTCATTCACTAGAAAATAGTAAGAATTGGTAACATTATTTTATTTTCTAAACTATTTGACACAGGACAGAGAATATAACGCTGCTCAGATGTTGCCAGTCCTGTGGGCACCATTGTGCAGAAGTGTAGTGTTAAATGGATTCACTTTTAATGGAACACTGCTGTAGGTCAGGATAATGAAGTATGAAATCTGTAACGAAGCCAAGTAGATCTACACATGTTTGGAGTCCAAAACAGAGAGTACTGCCCTGCATCAATTTCCTCTTCATAGATGTTTTACTGAGAGGATGATCAGGATGAAAATCATTGAGTGATTTTCACTCACTTTGGTGCTTGGATAAATCACAGCGTATTACACTGCTCAAATATTTGTAGCCAGGGAAATATTCTTCATTCCACAGTGCTGAAAGTGCTGTAAGGCAATGCTCAGCTTTAAAGATGTAGCAAACTCATTGTATTTTTTGGTAAAAAATACAATTACATGTTACTGATTTGTTTGGTGAAGTGCGGTGTGCCACTGGCAACAAACTGGTTCTCCTTCCGGGTTGATAACTGTGAGATAAACTGGTATTTAAAATCAGAAATGAAGAAGCAAAGCTCTTTGGCTGGCTATCCATTATGACTTATGAAAATAAAGGTTTATTTGGGCTATATCAAAGTGTGAGATGAAGATATTTATCATGTTTTGTATTTCTGCTTCCCTCATCCACACAGCATGGGGAAAGCTATACTAAAGAGTCATGCAATCTCAAAGCATTTTCCTTCTTTATGGACTGCAAACCAAACCTAACACTGTAATTGTATTCAGTACCTTTTGGTTTTATTAGACTCCTGTTGCCAGTTCACCCCGTGTCACTACTATTCTCTCAAGACTTAAGTTTTATCTAGTAACTTCATGTACTGTTCAGAATGAGTGACCTTTAAGCATGCTTGGAGATGAAGAACCTACTACCGAATTCTCCCTCTGTGAGTCTAATGCAAATGTTCAAATAAATTCTTAAATCAGCAGTCAGCTCATTACTGATCAACACTGGTTCATTCCTTCAAATTACTTGCCAGCAATTTTGACCTGTAAACTTTTCCTGGTATATACCTGTACCAGAAAATACTCATAGCATACGCATGTAAAAGCAGAGTTGGTTTTGGTAGATGCCTTGCTGCTCTGCACTTTCTCATGAAGACAATTTTTTTTGGTCTAATTCTGCCTGCTTTGAGGATTCCACACCCACACACACATACACACAAAAAGCCCAAAAAACCAAAAACATACAACCAGTAATTTCTTAAATGACATCTCTGTGAATATGCAGGTTTTAAAACTACATCAAATAATCAAATCATCAACATGCAACCCAAACCGAATATGCACGATACCTAGTAACCAAGGGCACTGCAGAATTTGTGTTATTTACAATTCAGAAAACACTGAAACATTTCTTGTGTGAATTCTCCATTCTTTAACATGTAATAACCTGAAATTCATGGTAATACAAGCTTATTTTCATTTTGTTCAAGACTATTTTTCCTCTAACAAGAAGATAAAATTCACATAGGGCAGGTGAAAGAAAAAGAAAGAAGTTAAGCTTCTAAAGATATGTCTTCCCACGATAAGCTATAATTTATGTAGGTGAAATATGCAGAAATTGATTCAGTACTTCAAATACCATCTGTGTGACCTTTTATGATATGTATATTCTTCCACTTTTGATGTATTGTTTCTTTGTTTTTCCATAGGTACAAAAACAATGTTCCCATTGATGTACAGGCTCACCCTGGCAAATATACCATTGAAAATCGATATGGGCTGCACTCCCTGGAGATTAGCACGTAAGGGAATGTTAGAGCATTTAACAAATAACTTAAACTGAAATGTTGCTATAGATTGAGACCTGCAAAATGTGGACACTTCTCTTGGGGATAAGAAGTATCAAGTTTATACAGCTGAGATCAACACTGTCTGTTAAATACTGAAGCGGTTCTGGTCTTCCTTAGCAGAGGATATTCAATTTACCTAATTGAGTAATTTATCTATATTATTCTGTTTACGGTTAACTCAGAAACATACTTCTTCCATTTGTCCAGCATTAAGTGCAGTTAAATATGAGAAAAATCTAATTCAAGGTAAAAAATATTAGTTAGAAGTTTTTCGGAT
>PPHD01017289.1:0-15123 GCA_002909625.1 Bambusicola thoracicus
TTTTTTTTTTGGCTGAGAAATTACCATTCTTACTTAATTAACAATGCAGTTTCTTCGTAGCATAGCTGTTAAGCTATTTTCACTTTTATTTTCACCTAAATGGATATTATATGGGGGAACTTTGTCTAAACACAAAAGCAACTACAGAAGTGGGTCAGAAAAGACAGTGCTGAACTGTTCTAATAATCATGCATTTTAACTTAGTTTGCAGTCACTGTTGCGAGGGTTTTGTTTTGTGTTGTGAAGCAAGAGGAGGTACGGATAGGAGAAGAAAGTTCAACCAGAGCCTGTGCACACAACTAGGAAAGACCTACCATGTTTCACAAATTCAGGGCATACTTCTACCACAAAGGCAGGTTTGCTTCTTGCACACAGAGCCCAAATAGCTGCACAGAGCACCCTTTCCACTCTCTAGCTTCCAACTACTTTGTGAGCTGAGCATGTGTGGACTACTTGCCTGTCAAGATTCATTATTACTGTAAAACAAGTAATTGCAGCTACTTGGAAGGCAACTTTCAGGTCTGTGAGAGCAATTATCCGGTTGCTCATTTTTAATTTTCCTCAACAATAAGGTTCAGCAATCTGTACAGTGAGTACTGCTGTCTGCTCCCAAGCTGCAGCCTCAGCTAAGCCCGTCAGTCACATGCAACAAGGGACTGCCTGCCCTGCTGAAGTTATCTAGGATATGAGCTTCCACAGGCAGACTAATTTGAATCTATTTTTGTAAATTATAGATTGTGTTAAATATACATGAAGGAAAATATGGAACAGTTTGTTTTACTGCACAACATGAGTTATTTCACAATCTAGGTTCCCTCTGAGAAAACTCTCCATTTTAAAATTTGCCAATTAGTGGCAGTGACTATTGGTGAGATCTAACCCAGGCAAAGATTATTTGCTGAATGCTGCAAAGGGCAGAACAGTGCTGCAGGAGAATGAAGGGACAGGAACAGCAGACAGTAACAAGGAGAAGCACGGAGTCACTTGCCCGAGCTTTCATTCCTTTAAGAAGAACTGGAGGATGTGTCACTGCTTTAATACAACAGTGAAACTATAAATTCACATCAGCCAAAATTAGATCTTTGCATGCAAAGTGAAAGTGAGGTTAATTGCTACAGTAAAGTTTAGGACAATTATTAGACAGAGCGTTAGGAAGAGAGCGTGATGCTCTTCATCACTGCTTTTCCCTCTTTTTCAAATGAAGACAATCCCATTCAATTCATCCTAATAAATGAACACAAAGACAGTACGATTTCTTCCTATAAACATATGGGGATAAATATAAAAAAGGGAAGGGATTACTAAAACCAAAGGAATAAAGAAGGACAAGAATCAAAACTACAATCCCATCATGAACAAGCTAGCTCGGAAACCTGAAGAGCATTTCCAGTCTTCAGAACTACTGAGCTGTGGAATGATCTTCTGGTGGAAACAGAATGGAAAAAAAAGTCCAGCCTTCAACTGGTTGTAAGGTAACGCTCAGTGAGTTCACCAAAGGGACAGCACAGTACCTGCAAGAGCAGGGAGCTGGAACCAGTGAGCTGAGAGGTCCCAGTAGGTAGGATGAGAGAAACCAGGAAACGTCCCGTGGTGCAGGAGGTCATTCACCACCTTACAGCTCACACATCATCTGAGACAGCACAGATGCAACTTGTTGACTAGTAACTGAGCAAATTGACCTTTAGTGAGTAGAGAACATAGATGAGACCGCGGACTCCACTCTATTAAATATACAAAGGTATATTGATTCCTCTATCATGGATGATAGGCCACTGCGTCAGCCAGAAAAACAGCTGTCAATTTTCAATCTGAGCTTGAGCATACCTGAGATTTATGAAATGTTCAACCTACACCCTTCCCACTAGGTGCTGAACTGCTGAGTTCCATATGATACACAGAAAAGCTATTCCAGTATGTTTTTATCCATCTGTCTCAGCTCCAGGAGATTCACAGATAACCTCAGAGTGGCTCAAGGCTGTATCCACTGTGTTTGCAGTTGGTTTGACAGGGTACCCCTCCTAGTCTCCGATGTGCTTATAACAAATGTATTACACAGGAACAGAGGCGGTCGCTTTTCATACTTTCACAATTCCCATAGGATGTGGGGCAAACCCTTAAGCTGCTTGTTCATGTCATGTTTGGATGTTAGATGATGATGGCATCTGGCAGGTTGTAAAGCAAGCCACCTCAGAGTCCCTGATATGCATGCACTTTTGCTGGAGGATTAGGGAGGAGATACCTTCAACTCACTCACCACCGACTGGGAAGATTAGGCTGAGACCTGCTGGGCAGTGAGCTGCAGTGACTGTGAACTCTACTGTCTCAAAGGATAATTGTCTACCGTCTCCATAATCAGAAGAAAAGATACATTTTAACTTCGCTGCTGTCTTCTGCTGCCTTCTGCCTTTAGCTGATCAGCTATCTGCATATAGCTTGCAATGGATATCCATCATACACTCCCACACTTTCACACGTTTCATGAATATTATCAGAACTACAAAGAGCAAACTCAGGTACTAGCTGGAGACCAACACAACTCCCAATCAATTCTTAACGATTAGCAGGATCAAACCTTGTCCTGCCAGCTGATGGTGGTCTGCTGCAAGAAACTGACTGACAGGCAAGTGTCTGACCTCCAGACTAATTACACTGAGCCACTTCAGGTCCAACATGAGAAAAGTTCATTAATTTATCAGGAAACTCAGAAGGTAAATGTGATCCAGTAGAGGACAGCATCTGAAGCCTGCTGATCTAGTCTTTCACATTAGCAGGGATTCTACTTGTCATTACTTGATCCAAAGAAGTTACTGAGGTGACAAATGACCAAAAAGTAAAGTAAAGACAATCACATATTTGCAAGTAAACTGAACTTAAGAAATGAAGTTCTCCATCCTCCAAGGTTTTATTCCATTAAATATAGGAAGTAGGAGATGAGATCGCAGACTTGACAGTGCTGCTCTCGTTTCCTGACCTGACAACTTATCTCTGCAGTCTGAGAGGTCACACATCCCCATCGGCAGGGGTACCGCAGGATATGTTTTAGGGATTAGTACTTCAATACATGTATGTATTTCATTAGTGGGGGTAAGGTTTTACAAGCTCATTGAAGAGAAATGATATTCTGCAGTACTTTATAAATAATTGTTTGCCTATTAAAAACTTAATAGCTCAGCTCACAAAATGATTCGTCTTTAAATCAATGTTCTCTTTGTCTTTTTACATTATTCATAATAAGTTCGACCCACTCACACTCTACAGATCAAATACCATGTTGCACTACTTGGGAAACAGTGAGTGCTACCACGTATCACATGCTGAATCACACTGTATACATGGAAATCACTTTCTCTTTTGAACTTCAAAGCACTTTGCCTATGAAAAGATACTCCTGCAATTTTAAGTGAGGAATGGTAATATTGCCTATATCGCCAGAAACAAACAAACAAAACCTTCAGATATATGAACCTCGCTATTACTTTTTCAAACATAAACCAAATCTGTTAAGAAATAGTCTGAAAATTCTGACCCAGTGCAACCTGTTTTGTTCAAAAGAGAGAACAACTCCAAAGACACATTGCTAATGTTCTGCCTACATCAAGATCAAAGTTTTGCTAGCCCACCTAGAGCACAGAAAGACATGGGTAACTGAAACAAGTACAGTACAGAGTGATTTTAGCTGGAGGTAGGAAATATTCTAATATTTAATAAAAGCAGGCTTCAAAAATATCATCCAGAAAGACTTGTGTGTTGGACAAAGCACATAAGAGAGACTGCATATATAAAGTAGATACATCAGGCTGCACACTGAGGCCTTTGCGTGGGTCGGCCCACCACGAGTTTTACAGGAGAAGGCATTTTCTATGGAGCTCCATTCTGTGTTGGTACTGATGTTCAGGAAGTTACATTTACGTGAGGAGCGTTTCAAGGAGGGGCTGAAGAAGACATGATGGTAAGTAGCAACACTCTACACATGAATAAAAGTTCCAACACGATCAAGCTACAGAGGTGAAGTAGAACACCTCAAGAGCGACTTCCCCCAGCCTGGAGCAGCTCACAGAGCGCAGGGCAGAGAGCACTGGGAAGGAGTGAGAAAACTGCACTGAGAGAATGCAAAACCCAAAGAACTGGATGGGAAAAACACAGAAGCCATTTTAAATAAAATTGACTGAAAGTAGGGTTCTAAAAAACTACCCAGAACTTCTAAAGTTGACAAAATGAGACAGTTACAAAACCTGACCAGCAGCTGGAAAAAAAATGTATTAGGTTAATAAAGAATTAGGATTTGCTGCATGTTCATTTTAACATGTATGTCAACAGTACCAGTCCGTAGGCTGCCTACTGATTCACATGTGGCATATTTACGCTCATTCTGGTATTATACCCCATGCTAGGACATCCCATTACAGAGTCACGGTAGCGGCTCCATACTTAAGGTGTCAGGAGCTGGTGAATTCTGCAGCACGTTGCCTTTCCCCTCTTATTCTCTTGCAGTAGAATTACTTTGGGGCAGGAATTTGCCATTTGGTTTTCAGGCCACAAGGGAATCTCTTAGGGAACTGACAAACTGATTTAAGCAGCTGTGGAATAATTTACTGGGTTTTCTGTTTTATTAAAAGAGGGGGGGGAGGGGGGGAAGGGACATCTTCTGGTGGTTTATGCAACAAGAAGAATAAACATTTGTCTCAGAAAAACGACCACTTTTTCTTAGATGTTTCCATTGCCTCCTATAAATATTGTATTTGATTGCAACTTTGGCTCCAACCATTGGTGGCTGGGAGGCAGCAGTTCCCCAAGACCCGTGGATAACACAGACAGACCTGGGAAGAGGGAAGGTATCAGAGAAGCAGAACCCATATCAGCATTAGGTGTATATAAACACAAGCAGTGCTCAAGCAGAAAACACCCTTCAACTGGTATCACACTTCCAGATCCCCAGATGTCGAGCAAGGAAACATTAAGCAGCGTTATCTCGTTTCACAGACAGGAGAACTGAGATGTAAAAGCATGATATGACAAAGACAAAAGGTATCTCAAAATCTGGAGCCATAATTCCTAACCTAATAAACTTCCTGTTAGGCCTTGTTGCTTATTATGAATATTTCATCCCTGGATTTCAGTTGTAAGAGCAACTTTGAACTCCTCCGCAAAAAAAAAAGGATGCTGTGAGTCCAGCCTTGGTCCCAAGAAACACGGGGAGGATTAATTAAGGCTTGTGAAGCACTCAGACTGCAGGGAAATCCCCAGGAGGAAGTTCGTATTTCCATATTCTGACCAGGGCTTGAAAGGCATGCAATAAATACAGCCTGGGGCACAGAACAAACAACACGAATAAAACAAAATACCGAGCAGCTGTTCCTTTAGCAAATACCCTCTGTCCCACACCAAACTTTATTTCTGCCTCAGGCTGCAGGGAGGGAGTGGGGAATCAGACTGAGGGAGAAATAAAATCTTACTTCAAAAGGTTAAATGGGAGCAAAGTTACAAACAAGGGAACCTGTTTCTTATAAAGGAAAATAAGACGCCCTTAGCAGGCAGAACTGCCAGCCACAACAGCTACACCACCTTCCCGTGCCAGAAAGCAGGATGCCCAGCAGTGAAGGCAGCCTCCTTAAGTGTCCTGGGGAGAAAAAGGCACAAAAAGCAGCACAGACGTGTGCAGGAGTACAGCCTCGCTCTGCGGCCAACACAGCTTCTTTGGGAATTACAGGGAAGGAGAGGCAGTGCCTGAAAAACACAACGCAGAGAGCAAGGAAAGACAAACACGAACTGTGTTACTCAGCTGGATTCCTCCGCACTGCCAACCCAAATGCTGTTCCATAGCATTTCTGATTTTCCTTCCCAGAAGTCACCCCATAACACCACTCATTTCTCCACAGTATTTTTTTTCCCCTTACAAATACACCTATTTTTGAAAGACTTGTTCAGAGCTGACAATCATTAATTACTCTTTCTGCTTTTAGACTGTATTTGAGACAACTGCTGTTTTACCAAACCTCTAGGAAAAAACAACAACCAAGTCAATCTTCTCAGCAAACACAGCTGCCAAACCTTTCAGATTACAACTTGTCGGTGAGTGAATAAACTGAAAAAGATTGGTGCAGGAAAACTACCCCAAAAAACCCCAAAATGCAACCAAAAAAAGGAGCAGCAGGAAAGCGGTGCAGCGTCTGCTCTCTGCTCCTTTTTGCTGCTGAAAGAGGCACGGCACGCACAGTATTTTTAACTAAGGAGTCTCATTTCAAATATATGCCAAGGAATCTTATTTCAAACATACACTAAATAAGGAGGGCAGTAATAAAACAGGCAGTCCCTTACTCTAATTTTATCCGTCTCCCTCCTCTTCTTTCCTTGATGCAGTGAAACTTTAAATCCAACACCAAACCCTGTCTCTCTCCTTCCTCTTTATTTTTCTTTTTGAACAGTGATCAACGTTTTCCTAAATGACCCCCGAAAGGACCTACTTCTAAGCTACTCATTAGTAACAGCCACGTTTGCAATATTAACCTGGATGCGGCTGTTTATTAAGATCTTTTAAGGGGTTTCGAATGAAGACACACTGCCGGTGTACAGGGAGCACAGAAGGGGTAATTTAAAACCCGTGTTTTTCCTCCCCCTCGCCAAAAACATGCCCAGCATTGTGCAGCTGTGCTGCCAGCTTCATCGCTCCCTCCGTCTCCACTCTTGCTAATTAAAAGGTTGATCACAGAACAATGCTCTTCTCATTAATTTCGGCTTTCTGATTGGGCAGGATTCCCGTTCGCCCCGCCTGATCTTTTCCACACTGCTGAAGTTAATATGACAGGAGCCCGAAGATGGATTACCCGCTGCCATATTGCCCATCACCTCCAATCAGCAGCTATCTGGGTAAACTGATTGTTCTAATTTGCTCTCATTATTTTTACAATATCAGGAGAAAATAACGCACACAGCTCACTGTCAAAGCCGTGAAAATCAGCCATTAGTTAAACCCGGGCACTGAGTGCCTTTATTAGAAGCGCCGCAGTTCGTCAACGCGGCTTCTGTAAACGAAGAGAATACCTGCCCTGCTCAAACACACTTTTTGGTGTGTGGTTACGTGGAAAGGAAATATTGATTGGGATACTGTTGGCAATGCACGCTGTCTCAGCCTGTTATCCCGACCCGCTGGCGTGCAGCGACGAGGAAGAACAATAGGCTTGACTTCTGCAGAAAGAAGGGCAAAATATGCAGCATTACCCATGCAGCAGCCTGCCTGAACATCCCCACTATTATTTACTGCTCAAACAAATTAAATCATTTCAGCACTAATATGACAGGCCGATACATAAATACACCTCCAAAACACAGGAAATATTGTAATAGAGCGAAGACAAACACGGCACGGGGCATAATGGTGTGAGCTGTACGACGCACAAGGTCAACAGTTTGGACTGGGGCATTTGTTTGGGTTTTGTCCTGCTAAGCACAGGAGCCCCGCATCAAAACCCAGCAATCAAGAGCAGGAGTTCCACGCAGTACGGGAACCCAGTCTGTACAGCTGGGAGCGGTTCTTCCCCTACATAAAAACACCGTGCTGCAACAACTTGGGAGTGAGTCAGAGCAGAAATGTCATTCCACACTGGAACCTCACAGGATCCCATAGCTAAGAAATGAATGAAGTATTGTTAGCGGCATGAAGTCAGGCGTTTTTACGCTGCAGTGCTGCTACAAGCTACGCTCAAAATCCTGGACCGCTGACAGTCTCCATGCTATATAAAAAGGGACCCGCGTTATTTTGGCTGCTGCCTATCAGCATCTTAGCAAAGAGAAATGCTAAACAGAAGGATTAACAGAAATACGATACCTTAAATCTTGCTAAAGATAAACCTTAAACTGGTGTCTACAATGCTGAGACTCGCAGCGTGCTCCAAGAGTGACAGGCAGAGCACAGCAGACTGATTTTACTTTTAAATAATATCTAAATTAGATTAGCTCTTTGTGTAGATCTGCATGAACCAGAGGGGACATTCATCATTGTGCCAAAAAAGTTAAATTCACTGGGGCACGCTCAAAGTGAATGGTTCTAGACCTACGTTTTTATCTCTCAGACACATCATCAAGACGCTGTGCCAATATGCATGAAACCAGCTAGGAGCTGCAAGAAAGACAACGGGAGGGGAACCGGATACCAGAAACGGTTTCATTTTTCCCATTGTAGATTATGAATTGCTTGGGACGGGATCCGTGGTTTCCGTGTCCTGTAAGCACGGAGCATCCCTTTCAATACACGAGCTTCTTTTTTAATATTTAAACGTAAGGGTTAAATATAAGGGAGGGTATTCTCTTCCCTCCCCTCCCAAACAGATGTAATTCTAGTTCCCCTCCCTCCCCCCGCTGTAATTTAAAACACCACCATTTTCACTACTGCTTTTTAATATTTTTAAACCCTCGTCAGCGACAGCCCTGAGTTCGGGGGGTGATCCTCCCTCCCTGCCAGCTTCGGTTGGCATTTCTTCTGACCCTCGCTAACGGCTTTCTCTGGGAGGGGTGTGCCACGCTTTTCTCCTTAAAATTCCTGCACTGAAAGGCTGCACCGCACCGCACTCCACCAAACGTGCTGATGGCACAAATTACAAGCCCCCAGCCGAACGCTCCAGCCCCCACCATTCGGGCAGATTTATGTGGGCTCTTGCCGACGTTATTACAAGTCAGAGTTTATTGGGAAATTGTTACATTATGCGGAGTGTCTAACAAATTGCTTATGCTGCTATAATTGGATTACAACAGCCGCTTGCTCCCACCGGTAAGATTAGGCAAGTAGGACTCCTGCCGATCTCTGAGCGTTAGCAGTAATTTTATTTGCCTTGCCTCTCTCTTTCCTAACAACATGCCTCTTTCCCTGCCAGCTGTCTGCTGAAAAGGCACAGGCTTGTTCCTTGGCCCTAACAATGCAATTACAGCCCTGCAGATCGCACTGTTTGTGCATTAAGTACAGAGCCAAAACGAGGCGAATTGATCGTTTGACTTTTGGAGGAGCCATGTGATCTCTGCGTGCGGGTGATCCGGCATGCATCAGTGGGCAATGCTGCAGTACATGCCTGATGAGGAGCTCGCTTCGTGCCATTTCCCCTCCCCGTCTGCTCCGAACAGCAAGGACGTTGGAGCCTCCCATTAATCCGGATCTGTCAATAAAGATGGGCTCCTTTTCGTCACCTCTCTTGCTAGGTTCAACTCGGCACCGATTTTGCCTTCTGAAATGTGACACGTGGCCCCACCGACGGCATTCTCGCCGTGGGCTACAAGATGAAATGGTTACTGCAGCATTTCACACCTCCAGCCTTAGCACAAGATTTGGACACATTTTTCAAACTACTTTTTTAACGTCTTGCTTTTGAAAAATACTGAAGACATATCTAGGTAATGTAATGATTGTAGTATTCGTATCCTCTGCCATCTGAGGGTGCTGTCACTGCAGATGACTACTTGAGAAGCGATGCTTCTCTTTGCCTTTACCACTGCTTACCACTCAATCCACCAATGATTTGGTTTCTGAACTGTTTCAAATTTCCATCACAAAACATCCCTACCTTATTGCTCTCTACAGCAACCTGAAAGGAGGTTGGAGTGAAGTGAGGGTTGGCCTCTCCCCTTGGGTAGCAGCGATAGGACAAGAAGGAATGCCTTCACGTTGCACCAGGGGAGTTACCAGTTGGGTATTAGGAGAAAGTTCTTCAATGAAAGAGTGGTCAGGTGTTGGCACAGGCTGCCCAGGAAGGTGGTTGAGTCATCATCCCTGGAGCTGTTCAAGGAACGTGTAGATGTGGCACTAAGTGACATGGTCCAGCAGGCAACATTGGTGGTAGGTAGACAGTCAGCCTAGATAATCTTAGAAGTCTTTTCCAGCCTTAATGACTCTATGATCCTATACTCTTATCCAGGTGAGCAGCCCCTACAAGCGTAATGCGGCAGGACCTGAATCAAGACCTCAGGACTGCAATTCTTTATGCAGAGTATCAATCACATAGCAAACATCTGGAGTAGAAGCACAGCATATGAGAACACGCACAATCATAGTGCAGGGCAATTCTGATTAAGGATGTCGGGCGTTCTGTCATTTTTTATGGATTTATATTACATCTCCACTACCTGCACACTTGGAGCACTGCAGGACAACCCCGTTTAAATGGGACCTCAGGAGCTCTCCAGTTCACCCTGCTGCTCAAAGCAGAGTCTGTTGAGAGGGCAAATCAGGTAGCTTGGGACTCCATCCAGCCTGCTTTTGAAAACCTTCAGGGATAGAAGTTGCAAAGCATCCACAGGTAACCAGTTCCAGCTCATGCTTATCACCATGAAAAAGCAAGTCAAACCTGAGAGGGAGCTTCTAAGATCTGTTTGGGAGCCCTTCAAAGATACGCTAAACTCAGCTTCACTGACCACACAATCTGCTTTCTCAAAATTCCAAACCCGGGGATCCAAAAAATAAAACGTCTCCACTGATTTGGCTGAAATATGGAAATTTTTCTTTATATGAGGATTTCTCATATCACATACCATCCTCAGTGCGGAGCTTTGAGAGCTGGTCTCTGAATACACTTTGAGACCCTAAGCTATAAAGCGCTTTACCAGAAGTAAGCTTTATAATAACATTTCTTCAAAGTCTCTTTTTCATTAAAAAAATACAAACAAAAAAACAAGTGTAATTCTTTTTTAATTTGTGGCTTCATTGACACGCAAAGTCATTTCGGGTGCTAAGAGAAGCAGAAATGACAACCATAGTGTTTGTGTAACTGAAGACTAAAGAAGCCTGTTTACATGTAGTTTAACACTCAAAAGAAACTCTGAACAGCTGAAATGTCTTATAAATAGCTCAGACCCAGAGGAAGTGCAAACGTCTGCATTGTGAATTGTAGATCTTAATTACAGACAATGGCTGGTACAGCAAGTAGCACGGAAAAAAAAACGTGAAACAGTTGCACTGTTCATGGTTGGCAATAATTCTTCAGGAAAATATTTACTATCAATCAGTTATGAGAAAAGGGACTCTGCGCTCATAAAACAGCACGTTGCTTCTCATACCAGGACCATTTTGCTTCAGCATAATCTGAATTTAAACAGCTTGTTTCCTGCGGATATAATTTTGGAAATAAATAAAACAAGTCTATCAAAATCTGGAGAATGTGTATGGTGGGGTAGGGTGGGGGAGCAGGATATCGCATTTCTTCCTCAGCCATTTGCAAAGAGGTTATTAGACTGAGGGGAAGCTAAAGCACAAAGACCGTCTTGAACGAAAGTAAATAAATAATCAGAAACTCACAATTAAGATAAAAGTAGCCACAGCACTACGGAAAGATCATCATTACGGTAACACTCGAAGACAAACCCCTGATTCTGTATACTGCTTGAGCTGTCTAAATACTCAGAATCCAGCGCTGAACTTCATGTTTCATAGTACCTTTTGAACACAAACCAACCCTCGGCCACATCCCTGCAACACCAGCCATTCACAATACCCTCTATTGCAGAGAGGACTGACAGAACACAAGAGTGAAATGGCATAAATGGCAGGCCTGGACCTCTCCTGGCCCACAGGGGCTGAGCAGGCATTTGTATGCAATGGCCTCAGAAGCTGTTGTCTCAGTTGTGTCCCCAGCATACAAAAGGGAACACTGCTAGCAAAGGTTTTGGAGCTGGGAGCACGACAGCTGACAGCCCCTCTGCATCACCGCACAAAAGAATAATACAAAAAATAAAATTAGGATATGAAGGAACATACTTTCTCATTAAACCGGTTGAAGGAGTATCAGGAAACAATGCAGTTTGTCAAGTACTACCCATTCATGATCACACTGCTCTACTATCAATTCAAGGACTGGGAAGCTTTCAGAAGCGCTGAAAAACTGTACATTATCTGAAGATATACCGACTCAGCAGCATCTCACAGCAGAACTCTGCGCTGGGTGTGCTGCTCATGTAAAGTAAATGCAGCAACACTCTCAGGAAAGAGGAGCCATCAATCTGTGACATAAAGGGAGTTGAGAGTCCAAGAGGGACACTCTTCAGATCAATTTGTCCTACTGCCAACTGGAACATCCAGCCTGGAACCCTAAATGTCTGTTTGTTAAAGTGTACTCGTGGTTTCTCCACTGAATTTCATACAGGAGCTCAAATTCTGAGCTCAGTGTTATTACTGTGCAGACTGTTCTTACCCAAAAAACTCTGAAGTAGTGACGCAGAAAGAACTCACAAAGAAAAGCCAATTCCAGTTAGCAGCTCCTTCCTCCACTCCCTCTCTGCTTTACTGGAATCACCCTTGAACGTAAGAGTGCAGCTACAGCTAAATAATACTATGTGTCTTTGCAACAATACTGGAAGACACAACCCGCTTGGTTTGCTGGCACCTTAGGAGGCAGGACCAGGGATCATACATGGGTAGCAAGCGGTGCTCAGCTGTATTTTGCTTCTTTCAATTCTGTTCACCTCTGGTAATAACAGGGGCTGGGAACCTGTCCCAGCTGCTGCCCAGCTCAGAGCTAAGCAGATACACAGCAATGTACACAGTATGACACTTAAAATGCTGTCTCTATGCTGTCCGTGGCTGCTCTGCCACAGGTTGCCCATTCCTGGCACATATAGGGAAGAATTTAACGTGCAAAACGAAACTAAGAACACTTCCCTACGTAGCAGATGCAGACGAACTTGATCTGACTGCACGAGTTAATAAAAAAACCTATCTAAGGAATACAGGAAACGGGTACTGACTGCACAACTCCATCAGATCAGCTCCTCCTCCTGCTGGGAAGCAAAAGAGCACTTTGAATCAGGAAAATATTTCCACAATCCAAGGAAGTGTACAAATACAACAGACTCCAAGTGAACAACAAAAGTCAAACCTAGCACAGCCCACATTATCAAAGGGTGAAACAGCAAGACCTTTATTTAAACTTTGGAATGCACATAACCCATCTAAGCAAAGACTCAGACAAAGAGACTGAAGATGAGCAGAGCCTCCCTTGCTGCAGGGCGAAGTATGAAGGGCATCACACAAAGGAAGCGGTCCAGGATACTGGACAGGAGAAAAATTTGTTTGCACACCCAGGAGCATCACAAGAGTCCTAGGGACAGACCAGATGCCGGGGGATTTTTCACTGAGGATGCAGCACACACCAACACCATCATCTGACCCGAAGACACTGGCTAAAATACGGAACAAACAATGAGAACAGATGCTCAGTTGGCCAATTTTCAATAAGCCTCATTAAAACCAAATGCCCTGCCCTTGCAGCTCAGGTTCATGCCATATTTCTACCTTATTTAAGCACCTTGCACCAATTTCTGAGCAAGGCACCCAATTGCGGTTGCAAACCAGTACCACTGTAACAAAGAAATTCTCTTGCAAATATTTTGTGGTTTCCAAAGGGATAACCAGGAGGATTTCCATGCGTGAGCAGCATCTATAAAAACACCATTAGAAATTACATTTGCCTTCTAAAGACATTAGGTTAAATATATATCACACTTGTTGATCACTCAAAGGCAATGGCAACGACATGCCCAAAGATTAATGGAAGAACTCCCGGTGACATCTGTGCACCTAAATATATAATTATTAATTTATGATCCCTCCTATTCAGTCTCGACATGCACATTTTGAACAAATTTTCCTGTCAAGGCTGATACCGCATTGCAGAATCAGAAAAGGTAATCATCATTTCCAAAGTAACCCCTTTTGTCCTTCACTGCCACTTCTAAAAAGGCAAGCAAGCAAACAAAAAAACTTCCAGTACTCTCAGAAAAGCGCTGCAGACAAAGCAACTTGCATTTATGCTTTCCAGCATTCGCCCTCTTGACAAAAGATTTTAATGTTCAAAGCCTTAAGACATCAATCACGGAGGATAAAACTCACCATGTGCATAAGGCTAGGAGAAGGCCTCTGAACTCCTTAAATCCCATTTAAGCCCTTCACCGAGGGAACATTTAGCAGTTGTGCCATTTGCCTATGCCATCACAGAGCCATCTGCATCTAGCTAACTGGAGTTTAAATGCTTCAACACTTCTGGAATTTGAAAGATAAGCTTTCTTAGAACCTATTTCACTTTGTTTTGCAGCTGGGAAGGCGGGGAAAGGGGTACAACGGCCAGACAATCTAGTTCTAGGGGAAATATATCCCCATAAAAGTCCTTATTTTATATACAGTATATAGTCATACAGTGTATGGAGACTTAATATTAAAATACGGAGACTTAATACTTAAAAACATACAACTTTCCATCTCCAGAGTGACAGTTCAAATTTATCCTCAATAACATGAAACAAGACTTGCCATTCTACTTCCAAACCTGCCTATTTCCCTTACCATGACCCCCCTGGAATAGGCTGCTTCAGGACAGTCTATTATTTGGGGCACTGGGAAGTTAAAGGTACGTCATCTCAGTTAAAAGAGGCATCACTTAAATTAGCAGTAATTCTTGCACATCCTTGCTCCTTAGTGAGAAGATCAGGTTAAACAAGATGGTGCACAGTACATGGCATTGAGTGGATTTACTCCTAGCGAGCTCAACGCGAGCTGCTTCATCGGCATCAGAATAGTACTGTATGCTGATACAATTCAATACGAGCTGCTTCAACAGTTTCACTTTGTATCATGAAGGGCCTGAGGAAGCAACATGCTGTACCAACTGACTTCAGCTAGGAAAGTAGGTTTCAGGATTCAATATTAGCACTTTGTACCAGGATTGGTAGCTTCTTTCTCAAGTGCACTCCCACTCCAAGGCAACCTCGCATGGCAAGAGCAGTTGATAAGTGCTAAGCCACAGGAATGCTCCATGGCAAACTTTCATAGCGGCCAACTCAAAGAAAAAAAAGAAAATAAAGTAATTTGGAACAGCCAAGTTTCACTAGAAAAATTCCAAAGCAATTTAGCTGAGAGATTATCTTAAAGGTCAATACAAAAGCAGGCCGCAGACAAGGCACCTTTAAAGTACGGGGAAAAAGGGGACTTGAAGAAAATCAAGGAATTTAAAACAATGAAAGAGAAAACAGGCTTTTGAGTGGTCAGGTCGTGGTGACAGAGAGCAACAAAATGCCAGCTGGTTTCGGTAACAGATGGCTGCGTGCACCGATCTGTCCTGCACGCCCATTCTAACCTTCCTCACAGTGGAAACACGA
>PPHD01017290.1:0-15123 GCA_002909625.1 Bambusicola thoracicus
TTTCAGAAATCCTACTCTCCATGCTTTAGAGCAAAGAATAATGGCTTCTTATGAAGACTTTTAAGGTTTTTATACTAGAACCGCTTGGATAGAAAAATTCAAGATTTTGCCTCATGAACTGAGAAGTAGTTGTTAAAAAAATCTCAGATTTTTATAATATTAAAAAATTCAGAGCCTGAAATCTTAGAACCAGCAACAAAAGCTGTAAAGAACTGAACGTCAAAAGAAATAGAAATATGATATCGTGTCATTTTTAGAACATATTTAATCTAATATGCTAGTTTTCCATCATATTTCTTTCTTCCAAGTGAGAAAATATTAGAAGCTACAAGTTGCTTTTTTCATAAGGAGAGTACACCTTTTCTCTTCTTCCCCTAAAGAATAATTCATTTCCAAATGCAGACCCCAGTTCCTGCTTCACTTGCAGCCATAAATACTGTTGATGTTGTCCTCTCTTAAAGGCAAAACATTACTGCTGCCATTCCCCATGCCTTCACCAAGAGACAACAACATTTAGGTCCAACAGAGCTTCTCCTGGCAGTGAACCCTGACCAAGAATCGTACTGAATGAGTTACCAGAGAAAAATACCATCAGATCCATTTCTACTGGCTCCTTTGTGAGCCTCCAACAGTGTTAACATTTACACCTGCCCTGGTTTTCCTTCTGGTAGTTACTTGGCAAGGTGAGCACTTCCAGGACACTCCTGCTGCCTGGGGTTTCCTGACAGCGCTCACTCATTAGGAGGTAATTTGCCAGTTGCTCTGAAGGTCTCAGTTGCATTCTGTAGCTTAAAGACTTCTAATATACACCTGTTGTGACTAATTGAATCCTATTAATCCTTGGTTTGTTCAAGGGTGCTTGCAATCTTATAAAAAAGCAATTAAAACACATCTTTCCTCTCTTGCAGACTGAAAAGAATCAGTTTGTCTTCTATCTGGCTATGCTCAGTCTCAGCTGTTGGAGTTACATACGTACGCACACTGGGGCTTCCTGCAGGTTTTCACTTTGTTTTTAATGACATTGTTCATCATTTAAGACCAAGCTTTAGATTTATAGCATTCCTACTTCTCAGTCCAAGCGCTGAATGTTGGTGTTTCTTTGTGCAATGCAAACTGTGTTCTAAGCAATGTTTCATAGCATTTTTATTCAAGAACTACCCCACCTTTGTGGAGGAGGAAAAAAAAAAAAAAAAAAAAAAAAAACAGGAAATAGTAGCCATGAATTTGGTTGTTTCCATGGGTCACTTCCCAGTATTGTGTGGTTCCCGTAACAGTTTGTTGAATGCAATCTGAGGACTTTTTGTCTGACATAACTGAGCTCCAAGCCAGGCAAACCTACTCTTACACATTTAGTTGCAATGTTAGCGCATACAGAAAGCAAGCCCCTTCTGATTTTTGAAGTAATCTAAGTCCACCTGTATAACAATACCTACTATTTAAGAATAGATTTGAATTTCTTTTTTTACAGCTCCTAATGCCTGATGCAGCTGGACCTCTCCCACTGCCTCATGAGAAGGGGATTTCAATCTCAGTGGGCACCTGATCATCATAATTTCTGCTGTAATGTATCTTTTATTACTTTATATTTTCACATTACTGCAAGACTTCAGAAGTTGCCTGAAGAGTGCAAGTTTGCTTAAATGTAACAATTACAGTAAGACAGTTTTTAAAATTTGCCTGCCTCCCACTTTCTATAATAGCTCCCATTCTCCACAGTAATTGATTTTTTTGACTGTGCGAATGATTTAGACAGTGCAAAAAAAAAAAAAAAAAAAAAAAAAAACCCAAAAGTTATAATAAGAGTTAGAATCAGTCAAACTTCTGTGCAGTGGTGGAGCAGTCAGAGTGATTACCAAAATAGTTTTTACAAAGTTTGTGTCTGTCAACCAGACCTAGAGATAAACACTGAGGATTGTATAGTTTCGATGTAAAGCTGTTGTGGAAAGTGGTACTTTGGCATGGAAGAATTAATCTTTGCTGGAGAGGTCTAAAGGTCTGTCTTTTTGCCCCATTTAAGGTTTTATACTTCACTTGCAATTCTTCAAGTTCTGGGAAGACCTGTGTCCAGCTGAGCAACAGGATCAGACTGGCCATTTGCTGCCTGCTGCCAGCTTGGTGTGAGTGGCAGGAGAGAAATATTCTAAAGCCTCCTTCCTTGTGTTTGAATCTTGTCTCTGTCCTTACATTGGCAGAGTGTGTGTCCATGTTTCCACGCAGTGTTTTTCCTCATCTCTCCTACTTATGGCATGATGCAAGGAGCAGGTTGAGCCTCTCATTTCCAGCAAAGCACAGGGTAAAGTTCTTGCTCTGATGGGGAAATCCTGAGAACTGCACCCAGGGCTCTGCTGGATGGGTTTCATTCACTCATTCATTCATTCTTAGTGAATACTAGTTTAGACAAGATTCAGTTTCCTGCACTGCCGTGTATTCTAATGCTCTCACATCTCCCACATTCTGTCACTTCTTCTCTTCCAAAAAGTCACTTGCATGCTTGGAGCAAGAATTAATTGCAATACTGAGAGGAGGGAAACAGTACTTGCCAGACTTACTCAAGTTCTACTGCTTTGATCAAAAGTGATCCAGACAGTCTCAAAAAAGAAAGAAGGGAACAAGATCTGCTCTTGGAAACTCCATCAATTGCTGTCACCACTGCAGATAAACGTTAAGTCAGGTTGTGTGGTCAGAACTGAGAGCTGCTCTGTTCTATCACAGCTGAAGAAATTAAGTTTGGTGGTAGGGAAAAATGTAAAAACCTCAGGAGAAATGGAAAAGAAAAGGAGGCAGAAGGGGAAAATGTGCTTAGGAAGAGATATTCAGCTGCAATGGAGTAAAAATTTAAAATAAGTAGCAAAGGAGTTTGAGCTGAGGAAATCATTGCTCTGACTTGCCATCTTCACTGTCGCTTGCTGTCAAAACTTCAAAATCCAAAAAATGATTTCCCTTCAGAAGGAGACAGAAAAATTACATTTTGGACTTGATTCTATCTATAACTCAAAATAATAGGCCTGTCAGGCAAGGAGCGGTTTTAAATTCTCTTTTGCTTCCTTTATTGTTTTTCCTCATTCCACTATCTCACCTGAGGTCTGACTGCAAACACTTCTGTGAAGGAATGTGGGGCAATGTAAGTTGGGCAATTCATCTGGAGTGCTAAGGGCAACCAAAACACAGGCAACTTGCAAGAATAAAACATATTTTTGTTATGAATCACACCAGAAGTTCAGGTAGAGCAGCTAAGGAAAAGATCTGGTGACACTATGAAGTAAGATTTCTCATAGTCCACACGTAAATATAATCAAATGTTCTGGGTGACAATAATAATTTAGGATAGTAATGTAATTATTATAAATATATGCCTGAAAAAAAAATATTTTGTACTGATCCCTTTTGTTTCTCATTTTAAGACGATGCTCAGACTTTACCTCCTCTTTCTAGTGCCAAGGAATCAGCTCTGTTCATCTTCCATACGATTAATTTTTTAGTACTTTTGTCGTCTTGTGATGCTACCGTGAGGTTTCCCGCTTGATTGCCTCAGTCTTTGAGTGGTCTCCTCAGCTTAAAGAAGTTGGGCTTTCCATTTCCAGCTGAAGCAGGGGATTTTAGGAAGCAGCTGCCTTTACTGCTCCTGTGCAGGACAGGGGGACAGGAATGTTTTTCTATATTTAAAACAGTACTTTTCCAGCATGAAAAAATATGAATGCATGTAAGCTACAACAACATTTCTCCAGATGTTAAAAGAGTCCATTAGAGCACTTGTTTTCCCTCTGAGTACCAGACAAGTAGGCTGTGCTCCAGGAATCTATTCTTCTTCTTCTTTTTTTTTTTCTCTGGACTGTCAGTCTGTGTTTACATTTCCACCTCCACATTCCTGATTTCCATTCTTTTATGTGACAAAGCACTTCTTTAAATCATCTGATCTCTGTGACAGCTTTCCTTATGGGACCACTACTTAGCTGACTTCTGAGTTTATAGAACACTGGCATGAATTATTTTCCTTTTCTAGAAAACATAGTATCTCCCATGCTATCTTTTTGACAGAAAAGGCTACAAAACTATTCAAATTAATCCACCATGCAGACTCTTCTATATGTTCATCTGGAGACAAATGAAGCCCTTCTCAGCCACAGTACTGCCAGACTGTTCTTGACCGGAAATCAAAGCAAAAATCCCACACTTAGTTTTGTAAGGCAACTCACTGAGTTCTCAGCAGGGCATGAACCAAGACCTAGTTAACAGACAGTTACCGGCATCCTGTAGGCTTCAAATTAAATACCATGATTCTCTGGTGAGGTTGTATCCAACAGAGAAAACAACGAGCCTTGGACCTTCATTAAACAGTATGTGGCTAAACACTGCTGTTTCCTCCTCAGCTTGTAAGCTGCTTTCTGGTGAGGACAGCAGGAGAAACTGGATGAAAGGTTGCAGGAACTGTTTCCAAGCTATCCAATAGACAAATGAAACAGAAAGTTTGAACAGAAGCTTGTTGTTGTCTCTCCTTCAGATGTGAATGCATCTAGCGATGCCCCAAGGCTATTCATAGAAGTATTTTTGGTTAAAAATGAGTACAGAGAAACAAAAACTTGAAAATGTTCCTAATATTTATCTTTGCCTGAGCTGTCATGGTGCTGTTTCTCCTGCAACTGTTTTCCATAAGCTCTTGGATTTGTTTTTTCTTGACAAGGAAGTAAATCTCAGACCTGCATTTAAGTCTTACCAAGAAATGGTGTTTTGAATTTCTGTTCAAATTCTGATTGTGGGCATCAGACATTGTAAAATCTGCAATTCCAGAGCAGTTCAACATCAATAAAGTTCTTTTTTTTAAAATGTGTCAGCTGAACTTAGCTGTTCAGCAGATTTCTAGGGAAAATACAACCATTTTCTTTCATTCTCTGCACATGTGGATGAAAAGAAATCTTTAATTAAAGTCACAATTACTTTTGTTGGCCTAAAGATGCCACAGTGTTTCATAAACTGTTAATGAATAGATATTTCATCAACCCATGTTGTAATTTAAAACTGTTTTACATCAATTTGTGCAAGAGTTTTAAGTGTATTCTTTACTTTTTTGAGAAAGATTTGTCCTTCATTTTAATTTATTTTAAGAAAAAATATTTATTTTAAATATATTCTTACCCATTAGTATCTGTATCCTTTTATACTCTCACACAAAATATGGTATTAATATTTTGTTCAGCTTTTCTACCAGGGGTCATATTTTCATTATCTTCAGTGTAATTTCTGTTAATTCAGGATGGCAGGTATGGCTCAGTAATTTAAAGAGCATGAAAATATTTTGTAGATGCCTGCAGAACAGAATTGTACAGATCTCCGAAGGAACAAAGCATACGCATCTCTGGGAACTGAGGAGAACAGCTGTGGTGTTTGTGGAGTTTATCACCCCATCACCTTCTTGAATAGAACATTTTCCTTTGGTAACTGGACACTGGCACATCAGTTACTGTGTACTAATTATAATAACTAACCTAAAGAGGAAATGTAGATTGAAATCACATAACCCAACTTCACATCTCCCAATAAGGTAAAACATTCACATTACCAGAGCATTTATGCTAGAGCTAACGGTAAAACTTTATCTTGGAAATGTGAAATTTATAGCTACTTCAGGAGTTCGGATGTCTAGTTGAGTCCAGAACACACATGGGGTATAATTCCTTATGGGATGGCTTTCTGCAGAAAAAAATGGAAGACCACGAAGAGCAATTCTCTGAAGGTTCCAGGCATATTGAAAAGCTGTTCAGAGAATATGAAATACTGTTGACAGAATTCAATACTTTTATCATATATCTCAAATTACCTCTGTGGTATTCAGATTAAATTAAATTAGTAGTTAGAAAAAGAGGATAAGTTTCAAACAAGAGAAAATCGGTATTAAAATTAGAGACCCTATGGAATATTTTAATTTCTAACAATTATTGAAAAGAAATATAAAACTCTTCTTCTGTGCATCAGTCCTAAGTAGCTAATAATGTGTAAGAAAAGTACTTCTTCTTATATCCTCAGTGAAAAATTATGTTTTGAAGTGCCAGATACTGCAGCCTTATTCTTTTATGGGGCACTAGAAAAAAGTAGTTCAATTTCTGGCAATTTTTGCTGGATTATCCTCCATATGAAAAAAAAGAAAAAAAAAAAAAGAATGCATAGTTTTGTTTGTTATTCTGAAAAAAAAATAAAAAAAATTGATTGAAAAAATATACGCATATCTGTTAAGTATACAGCTGTCTATAACAACTGATAAAGGATTGCAATTTGTTATATGTTCAAAAGTTTTTTAAAGAAGTAAGATTTTAAGATTTTTTCTTCATACCTACGTACCTAGAAACTAGTGGGGATTTTGACAAGTTGTATGAAAAGCTGCTGAAATAATGCTGTAAGACTTATGGATCAAATTCTGCTTCAAATCTAAATCTACACCCCTAAATGAAGGCATCATCTCTGAATCCAGGAGCACCACATCCTGAAATGGACATTCTGAATTTAGAATCATAGAATCCTTAGTGTTGGAAGGGACCTCTGAGGGCCATCTAGTCCAACTCCTAAATTCCCCAACTCCTGTTTAAACATCTGATTGTGAAAACACATATGTTAAAATCAAGACACGTTAAACATCACTAAATCACGAGAAAGGGAAGCACAAAATACTACTGTGTGAAAGGTCAAGTAATCTTAGGCCTATGCCATCACAAGATGTGGAATACATGTGTAATATCTGAAGGCTATGTTCACTGTTATGAGGAGGTTATGAAACCAGCATGGATAGAGAAAAGGTATATGTTCTTGTTTATGTACAGTTGTTTGTGCAAAAAAGAGATGAACCCTCTGCTGCAAGTGCTGAAGCTAGACTGAAATGGATGAACCAAAGGAAGGAGGGCTCCAGCAGAAAGCTCTAAGCACAGCAAAGTAGTGGTCAGTCTAAGTCATCCCTTGGTGATCTGCACAATGAATGGAAGTACTTGCTCTTTTGTGCCTTGTACAAGGTGTGTGCAAGTGCATGTTATTTCTTTTTAAAAAAAAGAACTTTGTTTTCCTGAAAACTCTCATTTTCTTTGAGAAAACACTTTTATTCTTGTAATACATTATAATAAGAGATCTGTCATTCTACAAGTTTGGTACATGCAAATTCAAGATAGGATGGCAAAAGGAACAAGCCAGTAAACCACTTCAAAAGTCACTTAATCCGGGAGTGAACTTGCAATCTTCCTTGAATGAATGTTGTAACAAAGCTGCTAGATCTCAGCTCAGTTCTTTTGGGACCATAAAATTTCTATGGTTACCGCTTTTATTCTTCACAGGATTTTATATTAACACTGTGGCTCAACATGTTCTTTAATATGCAAGTACATCATATACCACTATTTTATGAATTCACATATGAAATAAAATTGGCTTCTCTGTCCAGAAGAGACTTCCTACAGGAAACAGAGTAAAACCGTGACCTATGTCACATTCACAAAGTAAGTATGATCAATTTCTCACCATCAGTTATCTTTCTGGTACAAAACTTCCTTTATTCCAGAGCCTAAGATGGAGACCATATAAATGTTAATGCCTGAATGGATTCTTTCAACATTTTATTACTCCTTATAACCTTTGCACTAACATTTAGGAGTACATTTTGAGTGCTAAATTCAAAGAACTGATCTCCAAAGTACACTTAAATTAATATTGATTTTTAAATGATCTTTACCCACCAGCTTGCCTGATTAGCCAGAAAACCAATGTTGTCATTGCTAAACTTAACATTCTTCAAAAAACTGAAGTTTGAGGTCAGAAATTCAGCTCTGTTTTAAATAATTGATAAAAGTGTACTTTCTGAAAGCAAAATGTTAAACGTGGTGCAATGTGAGTCCCCTGTTGCTCAGTTCCTAAGACACTGGAAGGATGTCATCCCCTCATGAATAAATCCAAACTTCAGGGCTGGACTTCTGTTTTCAGAAGGGTTACTGCTCTAAATCATAAGCACAGTAGGACGCTGCTCTCCATTGAGTGTTTGGGGAGAATATGGACCTTCAAACTCAATATATCATTTAAGAGTATGTGGGAATGGGCATTTAGTTAATTAATATATTTAGTAGTAGTAGTAGTAGTACTAGTAGTACTAGTACTTCTCTAGAGAATTTATACTTGTGTGGATGCATGTATAAATGTAATTCACCGGTGAACCTCGCGCTGGACTAGTCAGCTAGTGGGAGAATATTCAGTGCTGGAATGACTGACAGTTTGAGGAAGTGGCTGGGTAAAAGAGCCAGGCACCAGGTATGGATAGTATGTCAGTTAAGAACTGCTCTAGTATTGCAGGAATGCGGGAATGTGGATGTGCTTGTAAATCTAAAAAAGTGGTGGCAAGGCATTTCGCACCAAATTTCAGTTTTGACTCCATAAATAGTAGGAAGTGAATGGAAAAATGAACAACTAGGGAGAGTTTGATAGAGCAACAGACGCAACTTTATAAAGGGGATAACGTAACCTGGATAACCTTGCCGAGCCCATGTGTAGATAATAAAGACCTTATGGTTCTCCTGGTCTGTGCAGAGAAGACACCAATTTCCATTGCTGTGGATTTGGCATCTTTCAAAAACAAATCCTCAGCAGTACAATTACTGAATAAACATCTCCTCATAAGAGAAATTATACTTTTTTACATTGTTTCAATGAAAATATTTATTCTGATGGAATGTTTCTTTAATCTAAAACAAATTAAAGCTGTTAAATCTTCCTGCATGAGTTGTCACTAAAGCAACAAAAATCCTTTATCAAGTTTTCATTAGTACAGAATGTCAGCACAGCAAGAACCTTAAGTCTCTATCCATCTGATATTAAAACAAATATACATTCATATAGATATTCAAAAAGTCAACTGACTTGAGTGCTCCCCACAGTCTTAATTTCTAGACTGTTTCTTTGAACACAAGCAAATACGATGTTACATCTTTCATGTCAAAGAGAAATATCATCCCTTCAGTGTATATTCTTCTGTTCTTTACTGTGCCCATAGATAATAGTAAATGAGTAAAAATGGGCTTCTGCAACTAGGGCACTTATATCATTAGTAGGTTTAGGTTGCTGAATTACAAAGAAGAAAGATCACCAATGTGTGGTGAAAGCCATGCTCTGCTACATGCGTATCAGGAGGACAACGCTATCCCAAACCACTTGTGGTTATAAAGCACTTTTCATCATCTTGTATAGATTGCAAAGGATTTTTCAAAAAATAGCCTCCAGCTCAGAGTCACAGAAACAATGAGATTGGAAGGAGCCTCTGGAGATCACACCCTGCAGCTTCCCTACTCATAGCAAGGCCAGCTAGAGCAAATAGTTCAGGGCAGATTTTAAATACATCCAAGCATAGAGAATCTCCAGAGTCTCTGGGCAACTTCTTCCAGTATTTGACCACTCTCACAGTTAGACCTTTTTTCTTACATTTAAATGGAATGACCAGCTTTTCCAGTCATGCCCATTGCATCCTGACCTATAATGGAGTTCTATATATTAGAAATGTTAACAGCACCTATTTATACTTAAATTGGTCAAGTTATGGGTTATAAACACATTGTGTTATAAGTTGTGTGATATACACCAATGACTGATACAGTGGCCTAATTTTAGATCTCTTTTCATAAAGGTGCATAATGTCTAAGTACGCACTTAGGAATACACTTCTGTAATGTACCAAAACCTCTAATTACCTTGTTTTCATGGATTTGTTTGCAAGGACTTTTTGTCTTCCATTTTCTTACTTTTGTTAATCCCAAGTTTGTTCTCTCATTACATGGAGACTTATTCAGAAGTACTGAAGTTTTTGAAAAAACATGAATATATTCTGGCAATTTCTATTTGTCTCTAGTGTAGGCCTAACCAAACCCCTTGCATGAGATTTGCATATCATGAAGTCTGATCTTGGACTGTTTATTTTATTTATTTTATTTTTAAAATTATTCAATTTTTCATTGAATACAATGAAAACAAGTTTGTCCAGATAAGGACAGTAAGTTTGTTCCAGTGCAGGAACTGAATCTGGAGAAAAATAAAAAAGTTAAATGTGTGTGTCTAAATAAGAAATTGACATCCATGGTCTTGTTACTGTTAGTGGTGTATTAAATTCACTGCCCAAAAATAGAAGCTGTTTCAAGTGCTCTGAGCATTTCCATGTTCATGGATCTGATAGATGCAGGAACTGCACAAGACCTGCACTCTTTCAGAGCACTCCCACAGAGATGGTTAGAGCATTCCAAATGTCCCAGAGTATTGATATTTGGGTGACAGAATAACACCCATAATCTCTGCACACTAAAACACAAGTGATTAGATAACATTTTCTCTTCAAAGTGGGAACATTTTTCCTCTAGCATCAGACTCAACAGATAGGAAAAAGAGGAAGGACAGTCAAGTGCATTAATTCCTTAGGCTTCCCAAGCTGGTTGCCAAACCTGTACTATTCTTACATTTTCTCCACTCTAATTCTAAAGATTTGAAAATGTCTCTATTAAAACTGCTGAGGGAATGAAATTTGGTGTTCATAATTAACACAACAAATGAGCTGTATATTTCAACTTAAATAAAAATAACATAAAATTCATGGTTGCAGTGATTCTTTTTGCAGGAATAATGCAGCTCCAGTTTGTTGTCAGATCTGTCTGAAAATTCTTTCTTCCCTGGTTATTTAGCAGCCAACCAGGGCCTAAGGATTATGTCTGAGCCTGGTTTAACACCAGTTCTAAAGGTGATGAAATTTAATTTGCTAGAAATGGAAAATCTGTGCTGAATGGTAGAAATTCATATATCCATTTCAAAACACTGAACATATTTACTTCCATATGTTCCTTTCTATCTGGAAATTTACATGGAAATATTGCATTTAAGGGCTGATGTAGATAAATTGTTTGTGTGCTCAGCAAGCCCATGAGAACTAGGAAAAATAAATTCAATATGTTGGTGAATAAAGTGCACATTGCAAGCAGTAGGTATTGATGTAAAACAATTTGGAGCTCACTCATGTTTTTCAGATACTAAGAGGCATCCCAGAGCATATATTTCTTTCCTTTTTCTGCGACTCAGCAACAGAATGGAAACTCAACTTTTGTAAAGTACTAGAGATATGTATCAGTAAAAGATTTTGGAAAGCAAAAGATACTGAGCCATGGTCCCATTTTAGAAAATTCTTGGATGTGCTGAAGGATGAAATGATGATGGATCAAAAATGGTTTCTAAATAGCTCTAAGATTCTCAGTGCTGAAAGATACACAACCTACCTTATGGCAGTTTCTTTGCATTTTCAATTTGTCCAAGTTCCTCTTTCCCGTCGTGTTTAGAAGTAGCATAGTCTTTCGTAGTCTGGGAAACATCTTGTATATAAGATCTCTTGTGCCAGGGAAGATGCCATTGTAGGAGGAACACAAGGGGCTGCCACCTGTGTTTGTCTTTAGCAGTGAGGCTGAGATGATGCCGCACAGCACACCCGCACCTCTGTCCTTTCCCCTTCAGGAAATGCTGGTGGTCTAGAAAGACCTGGCACCGGGAAATGCAGATTGGGAAAGATGGTGAAAAACAGTAGAAACGCATAATAATCTGCTTGGTTGCTTATTTATGAACCTTTTTCTGTTGGATCCATCCAAATCATCATCCCATTCAAATGTTTGGATTTTCTTCCATAAATCACATTTTCCAAGAACCGTGATAGCTGGACCTGTAATTTTCCTTTATGCACCTTTTACTGCTGTACAAAGTTCCATCCTAAACGCTATCCCTAGAAATTGTTCCAGTACTTTGCTTTTTCTCCTGCAAGGATCAGTGAACTGGACGTTAGATCCTGGACAGTCATATTTGTCCCTATGTCCCTGCATCACTCTTTCGGAGTAGCAGCTCAAAAGTATTGTCCATCCTTTATCAACTCAGATTTAAGAAGTCAGTTAGAATAAATCAGGACTTGCACTTACAATGAGGTACAACCACAAAATAATCCCAGGGTGTATTAAATTTTCAGCCTGCTGCTCCAGAGGTCTGGTCACTTGTTACAGCACAGCGTGTGACAGCTTTCTGAGCAAGCAGTGGCAAACGTTGGAAGGGGAAAAAAAGCACTTCAACAAATTAAATATACAGGGAGAAAAATAAAGATGCATCTGACTTGAGCTCACTGTGCACAAAAATTGCAGCAATATTGCAAACTTTTTTTTATGTAGTCATACTAAAAAAAACCTGTACTTTCATCAGATTGCTGACCAGTAGAGTTTAATGCCTTTGCTTTTAACATAAGAATTTATTTTCCAAGGTGCTTTGCTGGCAAAATAAATGCCAGCAGGAGACGATAGGACAGTTTAAAGAAATGTCTTTCCGTAGGGCATATTGCTGATTTCTCTTACGTTACCCTGACACGATGGGGCACAAAATCTTAAGAGAGAAGAGTTTTAATTAAATAGGAGAAAACAGCAATGCCTTGCTCCAAACATAGCTGACAGAAAGGTTTGTCATTCCGACCGGGGCCATATTTCCAGTGCAGAATCTTTTAAGCCAGCGTAGTTTTCTTAGTAAGTAATTGAAACACACTCAGGTGCAATGTGGAGAGCAAATGTCATGAAAAAGATTTCCTGGCAAGAGTCAAGCAGCCCTTCTTCTGATCAGTAATTCAGTCAGAGTTTATTACAGAGGCAGAAACATAATCACTGCACTTCTAAATGGAGTGATGTGTCCATGAAGCACTTCACTCCTGAATCAGTGCTGTAGGAGAGCTCACTAAGGTGCTGGTGGACACCATGCAGACTCACATGTGTCACAGATACAAGATCTGCTGTGGCATGCTTACTTTTTTTGTCTGTGGGTACCTTTTCTAAGCACACAATTTTCAATGTATTACTATATTTTATTTTTCTATTAAAACCATAACCCATAACTTTTGTACGTCTGCTTTAATACACAGCAGAAAGTGGAAATTTGCCTGAATGCCTTTCACTGGGTTCCTGCAGACCAGAGGCCCTTCCCTCTTTGCCTGCAGTGACCTGAAAGCTGTAGTAATAGGTGAAAAATTACTGAAAATTACCCAGTGATCACTACAGTGCTAAATGAGAGTTTTACGCAAATATCTGCACACAAGTTATATTATCAAATAATAATGGAGTAATAGGAATAATTTCTTTATCTTTTTAGCAGTGAAGGCTAGACTAAATACAGTGTTGATGTGTTGATTCTTGCATTTTAGCTATGATACAATTGTAACATGAAATAATAATGGCATTGTAAGTGATATCACAGATGTTAACACCTGGAAGGAGATTCATGACTGTGTATCTATTGTGACAGGATAAAACAGGTGATCTTTCCTTATGAAGAAGAAATGGAAACATAGAAGGCTTTCCTGATGAATTATTCCATTTGAAGGCTTACTGTGTTTTGCAAAAAACTTACTGTAAACTGCCAGTCTTCAAGTTTCACACGTACTTCAACTACTTGAAACACATAAAAGCAGATGTAGCATAAGTTTCAAGCTACAGCAGACAATGAAATCAACTTCCTCTATCCATATATCCCCTTCCTGATATGACTTGCAGCATGACTGACATTTCTCAAAATTCCTGATAAATTTTATTATGTTGCACTTGGAAAGTAGTGGAAAATAGTTTTTAAAAAGATAGACTTCATGGATGTTTGAGTTTATCAGACAGAAGTGATCAGGACCTTAAGAGTATAATCTGATATCCTCTGTCTTAGCTCACTGCCGAAGACAGAAGCAACATCCCTTTTTTTATAGTAAACCGATTCTGAAAAAATAAGAAATATAAACTCAGCATAGTCTTTGTGATATGTTCGTGGAAAGCCTCATTGATTTTTCAGTGATATGTGTGTTCACATCCAATTTCTTAGTCAGTTATTGGAAACAAGATCTGCCAATGCAGAGGTTAAAACAGGGCTTCACATAATTAAAAAAAAAAAAAAAAAAAAAGGAAAAAAAAGGAAAAAGAGTAATGAGTAAAATATGCAAAATAGTATTCCCCATAATTAGATTAACACACACAGACTTTTGTCTCACCTGCCAAACACTATTTTCGAAAAGTCCAAATCATAGGTTCTGCTCTTACTCAGCCTCTAGACTCCGTTAGTCTGGGACCTGGCTTCTCACTCACAAAGTGTCAAGAGCTTGAGGCTAGGCAGCAGAAGTATGCAGCCCACGGATCCTGGGGTGCTGGGTAATCAATAAAACACTGAGAAGAATTGATCTGGATACATGCTATGGTTTTTAAAGAAAGCACATCTTGGAATCTTGGAAAGCATTGGGAATTTTATCACGCCCAATGAAGTTATGCATAAATACTAACCACAAGTAAATCAAGGGTCATTTATAAGACCAAATACGTAAATTTCATCACTCAGAAAGATTACACAACTGCTTGTTATTTGGGGTGTATTAGAGAGAATCTAAACTTGTGTATGAGCGATATAGACATTTCAAACTTTCTCATGCTCTAAGTGAGCTACACATGGCCACAGTGGAAGCAATTTTTGACTGACTGGAGAAATACAAGAGTGTTGAAATAGAAACAATTTACAAAATACATAAAGAATCACAGCAGAGAGAAAACATGGTTAAAAAGGATATAGAATATTATATAAATATGAAAGATGTGAAATATTAAAAAAATAGTAATGCAAGCTGTTTGTATACCAATAATTTCAGTATATTGTTTATCCACCAAACACCTCTCTGCTGTGCAAATTGCAGCAGAGCATGGCAAGTAAGGAATTTGAGCTGGAACTCAGACCTCACAGAATCTTTCTTGACATCTACGCATGCTGAATCTTTTCTTTGGTAAATGGCTGCATAGTAAGAATGTATTTGTATCATGACTAAGTAATATTTCACTAATGGAAGCAGAATAAGCAGTAAGTAGATTTAATGGTATGTAATTAATCAATTTAGAAATTCGGTCAAGTTACAAGAGAAAATTCCTCCTGGGAGACTGACTTATAATTGTCACTCAGTAGTACTAATTTAATCTTTTTGTCTCTCCAAAGTAGTTGTAACAGACGTGTTTCTCAGGGAACGTAAACCAGATTGCTTAAATTGCTAGCAAATCCATCCCACTGAATTAAGCAGAACTGCAGGAAAATTATTCGGGTGTT
>PPHD01017291.1:2839-15123 GCA_002909625.1 Bambusicola thoracicus
GGGGAAGGATTTGCTTGTTTTGGAGGACATCTTTTATATACTGCGTTAGAAATTACCCTGGACAGCAAAGCTTAATTTTCTTAAATGCTATAGAGCAATTATCTGTGATCAGATAACAGTGTTACAGCAGTAGGAAAAGTACTAGCATCTGGTGTTATGAGATAGATTTGAAAGACTGTATCAACAGTAGAAAGAAGAAATAGGCAGATGAGGATGCTTTTTAATTTTGAATTGGATTACAAATAAAATAAAATAAAATAAAATAAAATAAAATTAAAAAGCTTACCACAGGATTTCATTTAGAGGTTAAGAAACAAAATATTTCATACATCTGTCAAATTAAAATGTCATGTTTGAGTAAACTAGACTCCACTCCATTGTATGGGAGCAATGCCATAGCATAGCAACAACTGATTTCTGTGATGACAGAACACATGGTCTGGTCTGATTAGAAAAAAATGGCTGTTCAGCTGACGAAGTAAAATGCAGACATCCTGTATGGTCAAGAAGCATATCTGGCTGTATCTCCCAGAAATCTTGCTGCCTTGTTTTTCCAATATTAGATAATAAGAATTCAAACATTTATTCATGCAGTTTTTCATTTCTATGCCAGTTTAGATTAGAAGTTCAAGAAAGTAGAATATTTTATGGGCTTTTGGGTAAGCCTGACACAGAAAACTATAAAGATAGATAGTCCATATGCCAAAAATTTCTGTTTTGATTATAAAAATTAGGTAACAGAGGCTATTCTCAAGTAGCCAGTAATGATAAACTACTTTCCCAGTAAGACAAAAGCTATGAAGGTATTAGCATAAAAGAAGAATTAAGCTACTGTGTCTTGATATCTTAGTGTTCATGCTTATTCTGCTGCTTGATGTTTGAGGCTAATATATTTCTCTTCTAATTTATACTGATGTAAAATTCCTTTATTAGTTACAGTTTACAGTAGATTTCTTCATACATGATAGCACAACTGCTTTCTATCATGTATGATTAATTTCAAACTAATTATACAAAACTGAGACAGTGAAGAACCTGCATTTCCAGTCACTAATCCTCTAGTTTGGAAATTCCTTCATCAGAATGTTACTGGTGTTGGAAACAAAGAGTTGTTCCAATATTAATGGTATAAAGCCCACAAAATCCTGTGTAAACTGAAGAAAGTGTAAGGAGAATTCAGTCATGCAGGAACAAACAAGAATCCAAACATCTTAGGCTTGTTTGACCATTGCTCTGTTTTATGTTGGAAACTTACCATGTGACAGTGAAAGCCTGCTAAGCCTGAGACTAATTTGGATATTTATTTTTCCCTTTTATAACTGAATAATGTTTGATTCTAGGAGATATTGTCATTCTAATTTAAACATTATATTATTCATGAATAAATATTTATTCATTGCATATGGTCTTCTCATTACAGGAAGACTGCTGAGTTCTGAGTCTGAACAAGGTCAGATAATCATGACAAAACAAATCAAATTTTTGTATAATTATCATGATGGCAAGTAAAGTAGTGTAATAGCATGAGTAAACATGAGTTTCATTTCCTTCAAAATCTGCAATAGGAAAAATATGAAAACAGCAAACATTTCCTGTAAGAATGTGTTAAAACTGGGTATCTTTTAACACCTAGACTACAAGCTGAAGCTTTATCTATTCCCAAAACTGGGCAAAACCTCTGGGGCTACTTGTATATTTGTATGCTAAATAATGCTTTGGAACATTTTGAAACTCTGGAATGGGACTTCATGTTGTGATAAACTGTTCAAACAGTTCCTGACGTGATTTTATGCTTGGGATTTTATGCCATGTTAAACTGTTTGAACAGTTTCTGACATGATTTTAGGCTATGTTGATGATGATTACCCCAGCCCTTTTTCTGGTTCAATACTGCCTCAAGTCATAGTTTTGCAAACATATTGATGTCACCTGCACATTTTGGATTACAAAGTATACTAACTCTAAGAGACACAATCAAATTAACAGAACAATCATTCTCTCCAATGAAAAAGTATGTTTTTGTTAAAAGAAGCTGTGATTTCATATTTACTATTGTTACTAATTGCCTTGGTTTAGATGACAATTTATTAATAAAGTGAACTATCATATCAAAACCAAAACCTTTCTCTTCAAATGATTTACTCCAGATAATGAGTTCCAAAGACTAAAGAGAAAAGGACACTATAAAAGCAAGTGATAATGATGAATTTTAATAATTTTCAACATACTCTGACTATTAGTGTATCATTTTTAAGTAATGTAAAACCAGATATTTGCCTATTAAAAATGAACAAAGTGCAGTACAATGTAACTAAAGACTGTACTGCAATACTTCTCTTAAAAGTATTGAATAAGCTTGTAAAACTTTGAAACAAATTTTTGAATACAAAAATGTGAATATATTTTTTTATATTTTTTGTAGTTGTATTCATTGTAAAATATAGCTAAAATATTTCCATTTTAGTCCTTTCCTAAATATGTCCTATTTTCCTTTTTTTCTCTTTAGATATGCAATTTAATAAAAGCAAATTTATGTAAATACACATAGATTGTTCTCTTAGAAAAAATGCACAGAGAAAATAATAAAACTTCCGTAATATATTAAAAGAACATTTTTTTTATTATGTTCAGATATAGCCTGAGATATTTATGTGCTATAAATCACACTGAATGAGTATACATTCAGTGGCCAACTTGCAGAACATGTTTTACAGATTATCTGTAAATCAATATTAATGTGCATTTACATCAATCATAACTGTATCAAACCAAAGATTTAATTATTATATCAAATTTTGCTCAATAACGAGAAGTATATTTGTGACAACTTTAGGAAATTAAGGAAATTTAAGCAAAATAAAATAATTCTGACATTGCATCATAGGTGTTTGTATTATAACTTCTGGGGAACTAAAAGAAAGTACTTACTCAAAGAAAATGAATATCAGAGTATATATAAGAAGTTGTTCTATCCAATTCTCCATACTTCCTTTAAAAAAATTAATTACAGTACATCAGTAGATACGGAGAAATAATATGCAACTTTTATATATATAGAGAGAGAAAAGCAACCATTTTTCTGAGAAAATAAGTTTTCAAATGAAATATTTTAATTTTATTTTACTTCTACAGATATATTATGCTTTGAAAAAATGTACCATCATTTGAAAATTATACTCTTGTAGTTGCAATTTTCTAGGAATAAGAATACTGGAATAGCTTACAGATGAGGGAGAAGAATTAAAAATAAAAAATAAAATCCTCCAGATCTACCTTTCTCAATTAGTGGACTTCTAAATTTCATTAATTTATGGTTCTCTACAAATTGTTCACTCTCATCTCCTGCTAACCCCTCATTATTCTGCAAGACTCAGTTACATCTTTTTGTCTTTCTCTCTGTTCCCACTAGTGTGTAGTTTCATGAGACAATGGCTTTTCTTTCAAAGCCAGCTTGAAGTAGCTGTGCCATTCACTCCCTTTGATCATAGCTCACCTGTGCAACAGCTTGAGCAACAGCTGTAAACGATCTCACAAAAGTTATTTCCATTGGGAATAAGAGACCATTTTGACCCCTCCAATTTCACTCAGCTACATCTATAGAGAGGCAAAAATGGAGACAAGATGGGGAACATATAAATTATCTTTGCTGAAAAAGCAGGATTGTGAGATTACATCCTATGATCCCTGAGCTATATCTTTCACCTTGCTGATCTGTCACTCCAAATTATCCTTTTCTGTCAAATTGATCAGTTAACATAGTGAAGTGAATTTAATGGCAACTGTTCCCAGAATCTGTATAGTATCAAAGTTGGTTCTTCCTCTTCAGCTCTGAAGCTCATTTGAAATATGATACTTGCATCATTTGTTCCCTAAGTGTATCAGTGGGTCTAATTCTTACTCCCTTCAGATTTTGGCAGAATATAGTGACAGAACATAGTAATGTAAAATAAAGAGGCTATGAAACAGATCCTGAGAAAGTCAGAGGAAAAAAAGGTCCACATATAACTTTTAATTGGATAAAATTTCTTATTTTCAGTATTAACAATGATTTTGAAAATATAATTGTAGCTACATCATAAGAGTGCAAATGCTAATTTGTAGGAGTACCCTTTATTTTAAAATTTTAAATTTTCTGTTCAGCACAGCAGCATCTACAAAGGCTATATTTTACATCTCACAGAGAATCACATTTTTATCTCACTGAGGTAAAGCGTAGTGATTTGGTTGACTTGTGATTTAGGTTATCACACAGCTAAATTTGTACTTCATTTCTCTAATTTGTCTACCATTTCCTGTGTGATTCCTAGATGATTAGATGATTAAATGTACCTTCAAACATGATTATGATTAAGATCAAGAATTTATGTTGTTGCGAGGGGATTTGCCACCTACTAGGCCATACCTTGACTAAATAAGTCAAGGTAAAAGTTATAGTACTAAGTTTCCTCTTCTTAGTATTGTGTTCTCTTCATCAATACAATAATAGAAAATGGTAATATCTTACTATTAACATTTAACCAACTTAAGTACCATTTAACAAAGTATGTAGTCTTTTGTAGACATTTTTTTTTTCCCTTTTTTCTCTCATGGTTGACACAGAAACAAAATTCCTGAAATATTTACACATAAAAGCAGTTATATAATAGTAATTTTTGTTCTCCATGGTGATAAGCACTGACATAATGTTAGAAAAGAAGTTGAAGACCTGACATTCTGTATAGTCAGCCTGGGATTCAAAGGGGAGTTGAATAAGGCAGTAATAAAGAAATAATTTTAAAAACAAAACTTTAAGAACATGTATTCACATACTTCTTCTCCAACTTCTGAAAGCCTGCAGCCAGAAAAATGAATGTAATAAGATTTTTAAAATGTTTTTATTATTATTATTATTTTTAATAGATACTTCTAAAGTTTGAAAACTAATTGCATCTTGTGCAGTTGGGCAATGCTGTCTGAGTATTGTTTGAAGAACAACAAAATCCTTTCATCAGGCTGACAGTCTGAAAAAAAATGACAAATAATTCCTCTTCACAGATTCTTTGAAATACTGTGCTCTGATGGGTGAGATTAGATATTTTAGATTGAGGACATATCTTGCTTAGAGGGACACTGTCAACCTTAACATCTTTTTGCTTAAAAAAAGTCTCTGCTTTGGTGCTAAAAACGCTGTAGGTTGCTCATACTTGATTGCTTAAAACTACTTTTTGTGACATGTTGCTTGTTGTAATGTTACTCTTGTTTTGAAAGTACATGCAGAGGTGTTGACATTTTTCTTCTTCCTGTTTAATTTTCGTAGGAGAATAACAACTTGACATTAATAACTTTTGCCCAGAGAACATCAACTTTTAATTCCTGGAAGAATAAAATTAGATATACTAACGTCTTCCAGAAACATGAATGCTAATTGGATAAATTATCTCATGAGTGTTTAAATAAACCATGTTGGAAGTTCAGTGCACAAATCATTAAAATGGATTTTACATGACAGCCTGCATGTTTGAAATTGCCTTCAAGCACCTTGCAAAATAAGCACCTTAAGTGTGCACTTCTTTTCCCAGTGTTAATGGTCATGCCCAGACTTGAGTAGTCACAAGTACTTTTCAGGTTAGCCCCAAGACTTATTGCAGTTCAATGATTTTTAATGAGAGTGAGACTTAAAGATATACAGTTTCTCTACAGTTCTAATTTCCTTTGGAAATAAAAGTGAGTTATTATCCTCTTGATGAGAGAATTATAATACACCTTCTCAAAGAAGACTGAAAAAATAGTATAATTTGAAATTTAAAATAAGAATGTTACATATATTGTACTATTGTTCTTTCAAATTGGAAAATAATACTATTTATAGTGCAGAATATTTATTATAAAATGTTAAGGGATTATATTATAAATTATTTTCTTCATGATTTTTTGAATTAGCTTTTATTGCATATGGACCAAGGAAAAAATCTGTTATCACTACTTCAAGTGAAAGGTACAGCTCCCTGATAAAGATGAAGGACAGCAAAGGCTCTGTTTCTATGTTTTCTTGCCCATTTGTACCATAACTAGTAAATTTGTGATTGTTATTAGGAAATATAAACTTTTCTAGAGTTCAAATAAGTAACCAGCATTAATACCCAATTCCCTTTCAACACTATTGAGTTATTTTGAAAATGCATTGTATGTGCTAAGATAACACTTGCTAGAATTATTCTTCACAGAAATATTGTCTTTGTTCATAGTACTAATTCAAATAGAAATATTATTTAAAGATATGTTCATGATTTTGAGAAAATCACAAAGACTTTCAATTTCATTCTAATTCCTGCTTGAGTTTGTGTACATTACACTGATAGAACAATTAGAGAACTATAACAGAGAGCCCTTTTTTAAGTCTTGTATAACTTCTTGGAAGCCCCTAGTTATTAATAAATATCAATTATCAATATTCTGTTTATGACACCGATTTCCAAATGTTTAAAACATAACATTATCTCTTTCAAAAGGCTGTTGCTCTAGAAAATTTGTTACTTAGATTTTTTAGTTTTTTGACTGTAACTCTGAACTTTAGAGTACAAGTAAATGTACTGATTCTCAAAAGAAACCCCAGCAACAATGTCCTCCAATTACTTTTTTGTAGGAATTTTTTTCAGTCAGAATTCTAACATTCTTCAAATCACTTACAGCTTTAATTGCTACAAAAATAAATCTTTTCTTCTGTGTAGTTTTGTGTAATCAGATAAAATAGGTCACGTTCATTAATTTTGCATATACTCCCACAGCACTGTACATCAGGAGAAGCGGAACACATTATTGAACTTTTTTTAACTGTCTAATTTTTTAACTTGTTAAGATTAAAAATAAATAAATAAATAAAAAAGGAAAAGAAAAGAAAAAATAAGAAAAGAAAAAAAAAATCCTCAAATGTAAAGTCCCTTCTCAACAAGCATTTTATCAAAACTAGTTAAAATACTTTGAAATACCTGCAAAACTACACTGGATTATTGAAACCTACTTTAAGATCAGTGTTAGTGTTGCACCACAGTAGCCCATTTCACAAGAGATATTGATAAAGAGACTCATCTTTACACACAGAAACATAAAAATGGCACAGGCTGTAAGGCCGTAAAAATACCTGGAGCTATTCCTGTTTTAAAAGAGATTCTGCTCCTGAAATGTAATAACACTGAGAAAGAATGACTGACAAGGAGACAACTTTTTTTGTTGTTTTCATCCTTTACATATAATAACAAAAGGAGAAAAATGCTCTGATCAGATTAATTAACATCTTAGATATTATATTTAAGTATGCGTTTTAAGGACAACAATTCGCCTTTAATGGAGCTGTGTGGATTCTTGTTTGTTTCTGCAGTTCTTTTCATACACATTTTTTGAGAAAAGTTAAACACTAAACTGTGTACATTTTTCACAGTTTTGAACTTGCTTTTACCTTTTCTGCATGACCAGAAGGGTGACCTTTGTAACTCTAAGTTGAAACTCAGAAGTAATTGAGTCATTTCAAGACAAATGTGTTAAAAGTACATACCATACTCATGTTAAAATAATAAGCTTTTGCAATACAGACACAAGCTCAGTGTTTGGATTTTAGGATAGATTTCCTAGCATCTCAGACAGCTGTGGATGCTCCTTCCATCTTTATCACTGTGGAGGACTGTGAGGGGATTTGCTCTTTGCTTCTCATTAATACTGTTGTCAGTTGCTCTAGAGGTCATTGGTGAACAGCAACCAAACGGCAGGCATCAGTGAACAGCTGTTTCAACAGCTTTTCCAGTACTGGGGGGGACTGTCAGAAAGTGAGACAAGAAAACTAAGTCCTCTAGATGCTGTGTTTCTGCATATCTCCTTTCCACCACTCCTACAATTTTTATTATTATTATTTGACAGAAGTTTGAAAGCCTTCATTTGTGCGATAAATATTGCTAGGTCACAATGCTGAATGTAACAAATCAGCAGAAGCTTCATCATGGGGATGGATTTACTAACTGGAGCCAACATGTTTTTGACACATGTAACATCTGAACAAAGAACTGTTTTCTAAAAATGTTTGATGTAAATGAGAGTCTGCACTCACATGAGGAATCCTGCTGACCTTCATCTGGCATGCACAATGATTTGCTGTGCTGAGAATCTTCTACTAAACTACTGCTACTAAAGCTCAGCTGGAACTTAGTCAAAGTTGATTCTAAATTTATGTAACATAAAAATCAATCTATACATAAATTCTCCATTTTGCATTTGTCTTGAAGTGATATTTGTATCTGAGTGTTTTGAATAGTGACAGTATGGCTCTTATTTAACCAGTTAACTTAACCAAAGAATGACACAGTACTGAAAAAATTCTCATCTCTGTTTATTTTTAAATAATATGCATAAATATTTGACCTAATTTTGCTTTAAGGACTTGATGCCAAAGCTAAATCGAAAAATAAAGCTTGTGCATAAGATTTGTACATAATCTCTCAATAAATGGAGAAATCTGCAGTTCATTAATACTTAGCAGACAATTTCTGAACTGAAAAAGCATTGATCTAGACCTACATACTAGTCCATAGCAGTCCATACCAGTGCGTCATACACATTTACCACTTTTACAGCTCTGATCCAGGAATGCACTGATAACATGCTGAATCCATTTATTTATTTATTTATTTATTTATTTTCATGGGGGAAAGCTGCTTTTGGAACGAAGGGACTTTCGGTTGAATGTGCTTGTTGAGGAGCATAAGAGTACTGGATTCCTGAAATTAAATTTGTCTGTAATCTTTAAGGCACAATGCAAACTAATAAGATGTAGAAGAGATACTACGTCTGCTCTCATTTGTTCACATTTAGGATTACCACTGTAAAAGCATTCATATTCTGGATCCCTATTTATTGAAAACAATATTTTTTATAAATACACATACATGTTTTGCATTTAATGCTGGAGGAAAACAACTAAATGGAATACTTTTCTTTCCCTTCATATTAATATTTAATTAAAAGCTCAAGAAGATTGAATTTTGACAGATAGTCTTTTAACCATATGAAATATTAATGTGCAGTAACACTTTTCTTTTTTTGATCTCTTTTTTTGGGTCAGCCTGCATCTGTTTACAGGCATACATGCACATTGCATTCCAGGACAAGGACATAATGCTGTTAATAAGACTTCATGCTTGAGGCCAAGGAAACAGTATCACACTTGCTTTTGACTCCAGATCAAGAATTGTAGCCGTAACATGGAAAAATAAAAATAGACAAAAGGCTTTGAAGTATAGGAGTGATGAAATTCGTAACTTTAACTTGCTAGAGTGGTTTCTTTTTTCACAGTAGCATTTGCTTCTTTGCTAATGATCTTCCTGTTCGGCTGAATCCAGACAGTGTATCTATTGTTAATTTAAATACATACGAAAGTGTTCAGATTGAGCCCTTTTATGAAGTCAAAAAAAATAAACAACTACAACAAAATATTTTCACAAGATGCAGAACTTTTCACTTAAATAAGCAATTTCTGAGTTAGTTTACAGAACTGGCAGACAAGATCTCAATTTTTACTCACTCAAATATCTCACTCAAATAAAACTTCTTTGAAATCTGTAAGTCATTGTTTCAATTTTCACACATACATGCCTTCAAAATAATGCAGAAGTGGACAAATAGCACATATACTGAACTTATAGGTGGTTAATATAGGAAAATAGTTCTCTAAGTGCTTATAATGCACACATTTAAAGACCCTCATGTAGTCAATGTGTCTGTTTTCAAATACATTAAATACTGTCAGAATATCAGAATTGCCTCACTTCATCTTTCTGTTTCTGTTGAATTATTGCTCATAAGAAGAACTTCTTCTCAATGACTGATAGACTTCTATTTCTGAATATATTCATTTCAAAAGAGAAATGGGGCTCTGTCAGAAGGAAGTGTAGAGACATCTGGAAGCTACATTGTTTTTAGCATTTCTTAACATGAAATATAAATATTAGTATAAAAATGGCACCTCATTAATATTAGCACAAGCATTTCCTCTAGTAATGTGGTCTTATCTCAGATCAGGCAGTAAATAAAAGTGCAATACAGTTGGGCTCTTCAAAAAATTTTCCTACTGTCAATAAATGTGATCAATACTTAAGAATTGAAACACTACTGTACTAAATATGTCTGATAACATTAGCATTTAGGCTGTACATACCGATGATCTTTAATCCAATCCAGAAGCCATCATGCTTGGATCATATGTTTTAAGGTGGCACAAGATATAAATTCCTTTGGGAGGGAGAACAAAAATAAAACCAAACAAATAAAACAAAACAAAACAAAATCATCTGTCTTAAAAAATAGTCTTGACACATTATATCGGGTCTAAGCCAGGTAAAAGTCATTACATGTATAAGATAAAAGTATCCGAACTTCATCCTTAGTGGCCTAGATAACAACTTGTGCATTTGTGCAATGACCATGCATCTCTAAGTTTACACCTGCATTTTGACAAGACCTCCCTGTGCATATACATCATTCATGAGCTCTGCACATGTAAGAAAAGTGATGGATCCTCAAATAATTGCATTTTCTCCACAACCACTGCTCAGTATATCTCACTAGACACTTTTTCAGAAAGAGGTTTTCATATTCTAGATGAACATTTTTTACTTTAAAGCTTTAGTTTTTTTCTGCATGCCTGTAAGTGCAATTCTGAGTATCTGCTGAAAACGTATTTTTAGCATATTTTCTAATATGCAGATTTGAATTGCAGAGTTACTATGTCAAGATCAAACTCCTTTGGTCTTCATTCCTTTCTATCTCCAAATGGTGATCACCAGAAAATATGTTAGCTCAAGAGAAAAGTCTATTACTGGAACTTGAACTTTAAACAATTTACTGCATTTACTTTTTAACAAATTTTATTGTGAATAACTTAGGTTGATTTGAGCAGTTTAAAGACAAACAAACAAAAAAGTTCTTCACCACAAATTGACAGAATCACTTCATTTTTTTTATCCCAATGGAGGCACATTTCTGATGTCTAGGTAACTGCAGTGCTCTTTACACTGTGATATGCTTCATGTTAGGACATCTATATCTAATAGGCTTCTGTCAAAAACAATCACTTAAAGCTCTGATCCAGTCAGCAGGGTTTCTGTTTGAATTATTCACCCTGCTCTGTTCCTTTCAGGGAAATGCCACAGTCTCATTGGCTGTGTGAATTTAACCACATATATGCAAGGAATACAGCCCACTATATTTTTTTTCTGTAACACATTTGTACGCCCTCCCAGGTACACCTGAACTTCCTCTGTTTGGAGCACACACAAAAAAGAAATGCTTATGTAGTACTCAATAGTTACATTTGTAATACAGACAGGCAAGAAATGCAAGGAATACTTCAGTTGTTAATGGTGAAGGAAATGATTGTCTTCAGCTCATGATTTTCATGCCCCTTAATTGCTAATAAACACAGTCTTTTTTTTTTTTTTTTTTTTTTTCTGTATGCAGTAAAATAATCTTTCAAACAATTTGAAAAAAAAAAAATATTTCAACTGACTGTGGGAAACATTTTAAAATTTTCAGGGAACAGCATGCTCTAAATGAAACTGAAAATTGGTAGGAGCTGTATACATGCATTCAATTATGATCAAAAACAAACACACACACACACACACACACACACACACAAAAAAACAAAAAAACTTTTAATTCTAAAGATAAATTAAGCTTGTGTGAATCCATTTTTAATAAGATCTATTCTTTTTCATTAAATTTGATTTTGATGTGGAATTGAGCAAAATATTATCCTAGTTGTAGGAAATTTAAATTGTGAATTCATGAGTTATGGGTGAAAATCAATCAGAGCTATTTACCATGTTTCTAAGAGATCCATATACTTCCCTTCTCTGTCAGTAGAGGAGTCCTCTGCATTGGACTGTTTCTAACTGCTCTTCCCCCCACACTTACTGAGTACCTCAGCTTCAACTCCTTTGGCTTTCTAGACAGATGTACTAAGTGAAATGCAAAACAGACTACAGTAGCATTGCTAAATACACAATAAAACCTATCTCCGGCCTTTATGATTGTAGATGCAGATAGTTCTACATCCTCATTACTGATGAAGTACTTGAAATAGATTAGCTACCTCCATACTGCACAGCATTTATACCCAGGTCAAGACTTCTGTGGCTCTCCTCAAGGATTGTACTCTCCTGCTCCTCTATGTGGTATTATCTTATGGTTGAATCATAGCCTGCCACAGCAATATTTTTAAAGAGTGGGAAAAGAAAGAAAGAAAAAAAAAAAAAAAAAAA
>PPHD01017292.1:0-15123 GCA_002909625.1 Bambusicola thoracicus
CCGCAGTCCCGTGAGCTTGTGCACCTCCATTTCCGATTGCTTGCTCTGCCACCCCAAAGGGCGATGGACCCGGGGTTGAGTTTTTAGACTTTTCTATCACTTGTCTTCACAGCTAGTCCTTTGTTCCTCTCTTGGTGGCTGACCACCCAGAGCTGGGATAGCATTTATTTATTTCCTCCTTTACCCTCTCTCTAAAAGAAGACGATGGGCAGGTTCTCAGCCTATCTACATGGTGGACTTTAGGTAACGTTGTTGTAACAACCAAGTTTGATCTATAAATGTGCTTGGCTAAATGTCTGATCTGCAATACTTGTAATAGTTTAAAACTCAATAAATACATTTTTAACAGTTGCTCCGTAAAAGCTGAGTGTTTGCATCACCTGTTACTGAGGGGGGGGGGAAGAGGCTGTGGATGCCCCATCCATGGAGGCCCTCGAGGCCAGGTTGGATGGGGCCCTGGGCAGCCTGATGTGATTAGGGGGACAACCAGCCCATGGCGGAGGGTTGGAACTGGGTGGGCTTTGAGGTTCCTTCCACCCCAAGCCGTTCTACGATTCTCTGGGCCCCCACACAAACCTGATCTCAGCCACAACTGTTGAAAAGTGTTTTATTATTATTTTCTCCAAACAGTTTTTCTCCCTCGGGCAATAAATAAAAAGTTGATTTCTAAAAATAAAAATAAAAGGAACAAAACCATACATATATACATCAGCCACGCAGGCATTTTGTATTGGTGTGGGCTGGGAAGATGGAGAGAAGTTAAAGCTACACAGGGATTGAAGATGAGGCGTTTTCTGGGCTTGAGCCTAAGACTGCAATGCAGGTGCCTGGGTGTGTGGGACCTTGCAGCCCAGCGCTGGTGGGTGAATGCTCTGCAGAGCCCAGGTAGTGGCACACACTAGTCCTGCAGTGCAGAAAGTGAGATGGAGAACACCTCTGCAGCTCTTCTTCCCCCGCTGCTTCTCTCCACATCACAGTCCAGCCCTGTCCTACCCTGCTTCTTTGGGAAGAGCAGCAATAGGATGGTAGGGAGGGAGAACAGGTCGAGAGTAATCAGCAGCCTGTATCGCTGCCCTCACCCCTTCTTTCTCTTCTTTAAACTACAGGAGGTTTGGCACAAGTTTTATGGGTACAGGGGAGACTTAGAGACACAGTGACATACACACACACGCACACACAAAAGCATCACTTAGGATTGCATCTCTCCATCCATGCTGCCTCCCAGCCAGAGGCTGCCATCCCCCAGGAGCCAGCACAGCAGGTGACCTGGAGCTCCCTGCAATCACCCCGAAGCCCTGCTGCAGCATTGCTGGTTGCTGTGACTGGCTCAGGTACGCAGCACCTACTGCACACCCCAGTGTCCCTCTGTGCAAAGGGGGAAAGTGCTGTGCAACAGAAATAGCTTATGCTCCCTTTTCAACCCAGGTCAACACCCAAATGAACTGGGGGCAGAAACAGGATGGAAGGGGAGGTGTTGTGTTGTTTCTTTTTTCCTACAAAAACCAAGATGATAAAGTAGAGATGGGAAGAGATGCAGACCAGGCACTTCAGGAAACCCAGTACGCTATTTTTTCCTCCCCCAAAACAGAGCCTGGACAACATCAAGGTTTGTGGCTTTCACAACATAAAAAGCAAAAAAAAAAAAAAAAAAAAAGGTACGAGATGAGGTAAGAAATTGGTCTACGAAAAAGACATTGAGTCCAGGGTCAATGGCAGTGTCCGGCACTATTGCTTAACATCGCAGGGCTCTGTGCCCCTCTGTGCTACCTGCCTGGCTGGCCTTAGCCCCAAGCTAACAGCTGGGTGACGTGGTGATGGGGCTGTGCAGGTACGGGAGGCTGCTGGGGGTGGCATGGACACCAACGGAGACGGGGAAGCTGAAGACAAACTGGGAGGTAGGGGTAGAAGTGGCCTTGCCCCGCTCCCGCAGTGTCCCTGAGGGGCTGGCAGCTTCCACTGCGCACGAGGTGGCCAAGACCTGCGATTCGAACTGCAGCAGCTGCCCCATGAAGCTGAAGTTAGGAGAGATGATGCTCCGGCGCTGCTTGACGAACTCGAAGGCCTCTTCCAGCTTGACGCGCTTCTTCATCATCAGGTAGGCCAGGCAGATGGTGGCCGAGCGGGAGATGCCGGCCTGGCAGTGGACAAGGACTCGGCCGCAGCACTCTTTCACTGAGTCTGAAGGGCAACAGAGAGTGACGCGTGAGACCTGCACCCTTCCAACGAGGCCCAGTCCCTGGCCGACCTGCCAGATGACACTGATGTCACACCCATGCGTGGCTCGGGTAGGAAGGGACCTCAGAGACCACCCGTGCCCAACCCCCTGCCACAGGCTGGTTGCCACCCACCAAATCAGGCAGCCCAAGGCTCATTGGACCTGGCCTTGAGCACCTCCAGGGATGGAGCCTAAAGCTCCAGGCCTTGGGGCCTACCTCGTGGCCTCCTCCAGCTGTGTGCAAACTACAGCCTAGCTTCTCCAAATGGGCACTCACCGATGTACTCAATCGCCTCCATGAACCAGGAGCTGATGTCGGCTTTGTGGTTGTCTTCCACGGGGATGCACTTGTACTGGTAGTGCCCCTCGAAGTGGTTGGGGCAGTCGGATGAGACGTTCAGCAGGGCTGTGATGCCCAGTGCATCCAGCATGTCCCGCCGGGCCGCGTGGTAGGCGCTGCCAAGGTAGAGGAAGGGAAGGATTTCCACAGGGCCGCCCTGTGACGGAGAGAAAACAAATTATGAGCACAGAATTGGATGACTCCATAGGTCTAAGCGAGTCTCAGGAAGGGGGCAGCAGGAAGGCCGTGTTGCAAGGTGGACCTACCTGGTCGTGAAGGGGGGTCCCACACGAACTGAAGCCCAAATCCAGGGACTCAGCGCTGCTGGGGGGCGAAACGCTGCTCAGGGTCTTGGTTTTAGCACAGAATTCAGGATACTCTGAGGCAAAACGCTCATAACCTCCTGTAAGAAGAAAGGCCCAGAGGAGCATTAGAGCCATGCTCACAGTGCTGCGGGACAGCTGGAGCCAATGTATTCTGATGTGTCCTTGGCCACTAGATGATGCTACAGGGATGGAGAGCAGCCTGCTGCCCTAGGGTGAGCAACCAGGCTCCTGGCAGCAATCGTGGAGCCCCTGGGCTGGGCCATTCCTGTGGGTCACAGCTCTCCAATGCTTCTAACTGCCCAAAGCCTCTGCTCCAGGGCTTAGCCAGCCAAAATCTAATGCTGAAGCCAAGGCTAAGACAATGGAGAAGAGGATTTGTTGCCAGTGACCTACAACTTCAATGCCTTCCTGCACCACAGATTGTTCGATTCTCTACTTTCTCAGATTCGAAATGCAGAGAGGTTCCCTCAATCCCAGCACCCACAGACCAACGAGCATTAGGCCCTGGAAGTTAACCCACAGCAAAGCCCCTCTGCAGAGAGCTGTCCCTGCCTCCCAAGGACACAGGGTGAGGTGGACAGAGATGTGAGTGCCTACGGAAGAGCTGCTTGCTGCTTTGAGCAGCTGCCAAGGAGATATCGGAGGTGACCTTGTGCCTCCTCCCCATGAGGAAGATCCAACAGAGCTGCCACCTGTTGACTTCCCAGGACAGCAGATAAGCACCTCTGGGCAAATTTCCTGTCCTCGCTCAAATCAAATCAACAAGGCTGACATCCCTGTCGGCTGATGTAGAGCCTTAAAGCCAACAGATGTCAGGGATTTCACTATTGCCATGAATCTAGCCAGATGGAGCCTTGTCTCCCAGGAGAGCTGCTGAAGATTCATCCCAAGTGCAGGACTGGTGCTCACCAACCTGGGCCTGGCAGAGCACACACAGCAGGACACGTTCCTCACACCAGCTTTAGCTCTAAGTAGATACTGAGCGAGGTTGGATGCTCTCAGGAGCAATGGAAATGAGAACTCCGGCTCTCAGGTGGATGCAAGCTTATCTGACAAAGCACCCCAGGAGCCCCTCGGCAGCTGTAGACTGATCCACCATCTCAACGTCCTTTACGGTTTGCTTCCCTTCCGCAAGGAAGGATTCCAGCCCCTTACAGCAGGAAAATGTACGCACCAGTGAATGTGCATCACCTCTCCCACATGAGAAGGTCAGTTTGTGGAGGCTGCATTTCCAGAACCTGGAAGCCCTTTGCAGTCCTGCTGGCTGAGTTTGGAGGAACACCCAAAACACTGCTGTGCCGGGTAGACGTTCCGATCTCCCTGATCCCACTTTCGTGGTCATCACACCATCACAAACTGTGGATGCCCCATCCCTGGAGGCGCTCAGGGCCAGGCTGGGTGAGATCCTGGGCAGCCGGAGCTGGTGGGGGGCAACCAGCTTACAGCAGTGGGTTGGAAGCTTTAAGGTCCCCTCCAACCCGAGCTGTCCTGTGATTCTATAAGATGGGAAAGCTGCCCACGGTCATGTGGAAAAATGAGCTTCCTCCTGGGAGAGATTTCACTCTTAGAAATAAGGGACTGCTAACCCCAAACAACCCTGCTTGAGGACCACAGGGGCATCACAGAACCACAGAACGGCTTAGGTTGCAAGGGACCTCCGAGCCCATCCAGTTCTAATGCCCCACCATGCGGTCAGGCTGCCCAGGACCCTCCCAAGCGCTCGGCTCCCAGCAAAGCGACAGCTCAAGGCTGAGCACCCAAAGCAGGTTCCCAATGAGCCCTCGCCGCGCTGCTGCTCCATCTATCAAAGCCTCCTAATGGTTTGCTGCTTTGCGCACACGCGTTCTCACCACTGCTGCGAGTAAACCACGGAACAGATTCACTCTTAAGGAGTCCGAACCAAACCTCTGAGCACCCTGACTTCTACAGAACCTCGCAGGGTTCCTCCAGCCCAGCAGCCCTGATTGCTCACAGCCTCCCATGCGAAGAGCACGGAAGTACAGAATCATTAAGGTTAGAAAGATAGCTAAGATCGTCCAGTCCAACCCTGAGCCCAACCCCACCGTGCTCACCGACCGTGTCCCTCAGCGCCACATCTCCACGTTTCCCGCACACCTTCCAGGGACGGTGACCGCACCACCTCCCTGGGCAGCCCGTGCCACTGCAGCACCGCTCATCGGAAGAAGGAATTTCTGCTAACGCCCACCCTGACCCTCAGCACCGACTCCCGTCGCGGAATCACCGGGGCCTCTCGGGGCCCTCCCCGCGGCGAGGGGACGCGGCAAAGGGCGCGTTCGGCCCCGGGGACGGAGCCGCACGTGGAGGGCGGCCTCCCCCTCCCCCGGGGATCTCGGCTCCCGCTCCCGTCGCCGATCCCCTCGCTCGTCCCCGTCCCCCCCCCGCCATTTACCTGCCAGCAGCCGGATGTCGGCGCGCGCCATGTCGCGCCGGAGCGCGCGCAGCACGAGGGCCACGGTGCTGTCGTCCCGCAGGGCCTCCGCGCGGGGGCTGCGCTCGTCGTACAGCACCACGGCGGTGTAGAGCCCGGCGCGCAGCCGCGCCCGCACCTCGCCCTCGGCCGGCAGGATCTGCTCCAGGCTGACGGCTCCCTTGGCCCGCCGCCTGACGATGGTGTTGCAGCGCACGTTGAGAGCCCCGCGGATGTGGCCGGCGCTGTGCGCCAGGAAGGGCCGGCAGTCCAGCAGCAGGCAGCGCCCGCCGCTCGCCTCCTCCCGTCCCACCAGGCGCCGCAGCGCGCTGCCCTCCATCTCCCGCAGCCCCTCGGGGGCCACCATGGCGGGGCCGCCTTTCCCTCTCCGCGCTCCGGCCGCCGCTCGCAGCCCCGCGCCGCCCCAACCTTTACTACCCCGCCGCGCCGCCCCGCCCCTCCGGCCCGAGCCGCGGGTATGAATGGAGGGAAGGCGGCGCGCGGGCGCGGCCGACGTCACCGCCTCCATTCACAAAAAAGGGCTCGCGCCGGCCCGCCATCTTCGTTGCGTTTTTTGTGAATGGGGAAAGGCGGCGGGAGGGCGGGCGGTGCGGGGAGCCGCGCTGCGAGCGGCAGGCGGCCCCGGTTTGCGAGGGGGTCACCCCCTGCGCCCCCTCCCCCCCCCCACCTTCCTACATACACACACCTTGGTGGGTCACCCCCACGTGGCGCACACACACACACACACACGCACGCACACGCCAACCTCAGGACACGCGCTCGTGCTCGTGCTCTTTCTCCCTTTGTCCTTCAGCGCGCGTTGCTCTCGGGCACCATTCCACCCGAGCACACCTCTGCCAGCAGCGCGCTGCCCCCCTCTCCTCCCCCGTCAGAAAGGGACGGGGAAACGGCAGCCGTCCGGGAAGCACGGCGGTGAGGGCTCCCTGCTCCCATTTATCCTATGGGGGAGCCCTATTTTAGGGGAAAAGAAGCGAATTTCCAGTCCTGAGGTGACCCCGAGGGGACCTCCGAAGCGCCACGCAGCCATTTTGCTCTCAGTAGCCCTTTGAGGCTGCTCACCCCCCCCAAAGCAGTGCTGCAAAACCCAATTTCCAGCCGTGGCTGGGGCACTGCCTGAAAGGAGACGCTACCGGGCCGTGGCGGTCCGCCCCGGAGGGCATCTGAAGATGCCAATGTGCTGATACACAGCCTTGGAAATGGGGCGAGCCGGGTGAAGGGCCTGCAGTTCGTCCGAGCCCGTCTGCCCCAGTCCATAGAGGGCAGCACCCGGACAGAGACAGCCTGCCCCTCCCCTGCATGCCAGCGACCGTTTATTCGGGCAGGGCAGATGACAGCGTGCTGTGCATCCCTACCTGGGATGAACCGAAGCCTACTGCACGTGTTGGAAGCCTCAAACTGGTACCAACCCCACGGCCTGGTGCTGCCCATCGGGGCTGCCCATCTCTGCATGTTCACATCGGCGTCGATGGAAGCTACTATTTCAGGACAGCGCGGTGATATATGTGCACGTGCATGGGTGTCTGACGGAGGAATCTCCCTTGCCGCAATTAGCTTGAGAGGAAATCTAGTTAATTAACGTTGTCTGTGGAGGCGCTGCAGTGGGACAAGAGAGAACCATCAGAAAAGCTTGCGAGGCAGAAACCACAGGGAAAGAGAAGGAATGCAATTACCTGAGGAAAGGGGGAAGGGAGGGCTTGAGGGAAGGGGGAGGGAGGGAGGGGAGAAGTCTGCACAGCTTCATTTCCTGACTCTGCAACCTTGGAGGAGTGCGAAAGCTCATATTCGTAGCAAAGGACATCCATATGGTGCAAACTGAAACATATCCTGCTGGAAAACAAACAGCCGGAGAGGGGGGAAGAGGGGAGAGAGAAAAGGGAGAGGGAGAAGGGAGGAAAGAGAAGGGAGAGGAGAGAGGGGAGAGGGAAAGGGGGAGGGATTCATTCATTTCCTTCCCGGCAGATTCAAAGCATCACCTTTTCCGGGGCCCCAGCCAGAAGAAGCGATTGTGGAGGGAGGCTCGAGGGAAATGAATTGTCAAAGAGGCATATATTTGGATGATTAAACGTCAATATGTACCTCAAATTAAGGGAGAGGAATTTACACCTTGTCTCACCATGCTGGCAAAAAAAAAACAACCCACGAAATTAGAGGCAGGCTGTAAATTTGCCAGCCAATTGATACCGATTCGTTTGGCTTTCTCAGTGCTTTCCCTGCTCAGAGAGATGCAGAGATGTGATTCCCCAGGTGGCCCAAAGCTCCATGGCTCTCCCCAGGCTCCTGGCCCCGTGAGGTGCTGGGCTGCTGCTTCACAGCCCGTGTCTCAGCTCCCTTTGGTCTTCTTGCAGCGCTGTGCCGGGCTCTTTGCAGGGCATCTCTCTTTCCTGCAGCTTTGCCAGGTGGGAAAATCTTCCTCCCGTCAGCAAAGGGCAGCGCAGCAGTGGAAGGGTTAATGGAGTCATGTTCATAAATCCACGCACTCTTTTTCTTTAGGGCATATTTGCATATTAATGGAGGGGAATTGAAATGAACCTGTCTAGGGAGGCTAAAGGGAAAATGATGCAAGGTTGGACGAGGAGGTGGAGGAGGGGATGATTCTCGTTTCCAGTGCTTTCCTCTCACTCAGCTGTGAGAGCACTGAGCTGCCTGAGCCCTGCTGCCCATGGGGTAACCTGGGGCTGAGGGAGCACCTGAGCGCAGGTCACCATCCGGCCCCACCTGCACCCCTCTGTGCTGGCTTTGAGTGGGCCTGCCCAGCCCAGGTCGTGCCTGCTGCACGGCCCTGCTTTTGCTGAAACGCAGGTCTGCGGATGTCAGCAAACACGTCACAAATCACCCCCCCTCCTCCTATCCCTTCTCTTCCCCACCGGGCTGCAAAGAGCTGCTTGAAGTACGGTGACCTTTGTTGCCTCAGCCCCCAAACAACAGCCTTAAAACCTCTGACAGCACATGGAAAACCCCAGGTCTGCTTACTCTGTTCTCTGTCAGGACTGATGTTTATGATCCCCACTCCAGCAAACTGCCCTACAAACACTGCCTCAGGAAGGAGAAGCACCCTCACATTTGCCCTGCAATAGCTGATGGAGGGTTTACATTCGCGGAGAAATCAGCTATAAATCAAGCAGGGAGGAGATGAATTGCTGTGCTCCTGATCTGATATAGACAAGGAGATGGACAAAGCAGCATTTATGGCTGAGAGCAAAGGAGTCCTTCTTACAGCAGTGGGGTTTGCGGCTGGTTTGAGCCCATGCAAATCTGATCAGGGCAGGACACACTCAAATGAGCTGGATGCAAAGTGGCCCGGGCCATTTTCTGCTTCAGGTTTGGTTTCCTCTCTCCCTGCTGCCTTTTGCTGCTGTCTCCTCCCTTCCTGCCTAAGACCACGCAGCCCAAAGCAATGAGAAAATGCAAGCTGAAAGCCGGGAGGGTCTGTGAACGGGAGCAGGGTGTGAAGAGGATATGGCTTCTTCTGGGTGATTAGCTCGGGCTGTTAATTAGGGCTGGGTAGGAGAGGGTCTGCCTCCCCAAGCCCCCGTGCTGTTTCTTTGGTGGAGAGTTGCTAGGGGATCCAAGTGCAGCTCTGGGAGGTTACCGTGGGTTATCAAACAGATGTATGAATGAGGTGGAGAGAACAAGCACAAGGGATCTTAATCCCCAAATTCCAAGTGCTTGCTGTGGGGATTAAACTCATATTTTTGGCTGCTGAATTCGGCGGCGCAGCAGAGTTAAGGGAGCAAATGCCTGGAAGCAGGTTGATGCCCTCCTCCTCAGTGCAAGGGATCGGCTTTGGGAGCCATTCGGGTGGAAGTCAGGAAGGCACGTGCTTTAACCCAACCGGTGGTATTTTGCCTTTAGCGCACACTGCATCCCACGCAGTGGGGAAGGCAGGGGCTGCTGCTGAAAGCTCCCTGGCCCCAGCGCAGGGTTTCATCGCAGGCGTGCAGATCCCTGCGGATGCCTCCTTTGGGGACAGTGCTGTTTGCAAACTGAATAAGAAAGGCCTCGCTGGAACCTCTCGGTGTTCCGTGAAGCATCGTGCCTCTGTGATAGGATTGAAGCCAGGTTTTGAATGATGCTTTTTGCTGAGAAGAAAGCGTTAGGGAAGAGACGTTTTTTCCCGTGGGCTTAAGATCATGAATAAGACAGTGTTATATAAGTGTGACTATAACCTATTTATACATCGTGTCAGGCGCACAGGCAGACTATGAATGACAAATCCTCCCCTAATTTCTATGAATATAACAGCAGTCTGTGGCTGAGCTGTGGAACGGCGGTGACCACGCATGTCATTGTGTGCCACTGAGAACTAGGGCTGCTCCCGGCAAGAGGAGAGGCCCTGGGATTCTGGTGGTCCTCCTTGCCTCGCTCCTTCCCCACATCACCAGTGCTCTCAGCTCCTACAAATCCAGAGGGGATTCACGGTCCTGGTCTGTCACACCTCACTGTCCCAGCAAGACGGTCTGCTAAATGATGCCTTTAGTAGGTGTCCCAGCCAGTTGAACGGCACCGGGAGCCCTAAAGGGGCACTTGAAATCCAGCCATGTTATAGGGCTGTGAAAAGCCCACCCAAACTGATGAGCTGGCTGTGAGTGCAGCCAGCAGCAGGCACCACGGGTGAATCTTCCGGCCTCGTGCCATTTGTGCCTGAGGGCTTCCTGAGCCAGCCCTGGGATCTTTGTCCCTAATAGTCTGTATGAGATTTTTCCTCCGTGAATAGGCTCGGCTGCTTTTTGAACTCATGCAAATGTTCAGCTTCCCCAGCATCCTGCAGCAAGGAGTTCCAATGCTTCATTGGGCAAGAGCCACTTCCTCGGGTTCATTTTGAGCTTGCCACTTCCTTGCTTTGCTGCTCCTCCTTGTTTCTGTGCTGGAAGTGACAAATCACTTCAAACTCCTGTCCCTCCAGCTATTGAGAGGAGAGGAGAGGAGAGGAGAGGAGAGGAATAGAAAAAAAAAGAAACCTTGCTGCTCAAGAGCAAAGTTTAATGCTGCCCAACTGATCTAGGGAAATACTGTGTTTTCTTGGAGCCTGTTGGTTTTATCCCACAAAGGATGCATGGATAGGTTTGTGTTCAGCATTCATAGGCTGCTGTTTGCCCACCAGTGGCTGGTGCTAAAGAGAAAAGAGGGAAAATGATCACCTCCAGATGGAAAGAGGGAGGAACAGACTCTAGCAACATTTCCATCTAATTTCAAGCTTTCTAGCTATATAAGGCAACATATATGTGTGGGACAAGTTATGTACACACACAGACATGTACGCGCTGCAAATACCAGTCCAGGAGGGGGTTCTCACCTATTTTCAGCATCACCACCATATGTCCCCAATGCACAGCTCCAGTGACACGGCCCCAGCCATCTGTTTTGCCACGACAGCTGGCAGATAGAGGCCAGCACGAATACTCTGCCTGCTTTGAACCCAATGTACTGCCAGACTCACTCAGAATGGTGATTTCAGCCATACAAGATGAAAGTCACCTGCAGCCTTTGTCAGTTGCTCCATGGCACCGGGCTCCCCCAGCCTCGCACCAAACCTCTCCGTGCAAGGCAACATGGTGTAGGGCAGGAGAAATCCCCAGACATCCCCTTCCACCCACACCCCTTAGGAGGGAGAAGCTTCTGTAGAGTTGTTCTCCCCAGGTTGGATTTTGTTCTCGTTTGACTTTGGGAAATGAAGGATTTCTTCTACCTCTTTCAGCATCTTTGGTGTGACCATTACTCAGTGGCTGAGGGAGGGTGCGGTGAGCAGTGATGCTGAGCACAAGGAAACACCGTGACATTGGAAAACGCAACATGGAAGGGGAAGGATGCAGCCCCAAAGGGCAGGGCAATGGTGACAAAGTGCAGGGAAGAGGAAGTAAAAGGAAAAAATGAGGAACAACCAGCCCTCCACTGGGGGTCCCCTGGGCAAGGTGTGCAAGAACACGTCCCCCAAGCGTGCTGCTTTGGAATGGTGCCTGAAAAACCATGACCCAACACTTTCTTGGAGGTGACTTTGAGACCGTCCCAGCAGAAAGAGGGGCTCACGGGAGCCCATCTGCCAGCATCATGATGACCCTAGGGGGTTTTGTTTGAAGAAGAGAAACTTGGAGATGATTTACCCAGCAGCAAGGGCCTCAGCTAAGTTACCAGCACACTAAGGGAGCCTTGTTAATTGGGATTAGTGCCTCGGATCCACACAAACATCAAAGCCAGAGAGAGAACTCCAACCCACGGCAGTCCCTGCATGGTACACTGGTTTCACTTCCACTCAAAACTCCTCCTGGGATTAAAGACTGAAGAGGGAAGGGAAATTTCCAGCAGAGCTGTTTGTTGTGTTCGTTTGGCCTTGCAAAATTTGAGGGCCACACTGTTAACTCCTGCAGACCTGCTGGGCTGAAGGAAAACGAACCTGCCTTTCCCTCCCTATATTTGCAGAGCAAATAGTTGACAAGGAAGGGCTTTTGCTTCCTTATATGGGTGCAGGCTTCCCTGCCTCTGTGCACTTGTGAAAATCCACAAAGGTCTCAGCAGAGCCTTCCAATTCATGTCAAACCTGCTGTGATCATTTCTCACCTTTCCCTCCGTGTGTCATACGTGCTCCCTTAACAGCTTTGCTGGTGGTTGGCTGAGGGAACCCCACTCTGCACCACAGAAATATCCTACCTCGTCCTATCCTGTCCTGCCCATTAGGAACAGAGATGTCCTACTTCATCCTATCCTGTCCCATCCATCATAAACTTGCAATAAAGGAAGAGTCCACTTGCGCCACTCTCTTTTCTGCACTCTCTTTTCTAAAGTGAGCCTGTTGGAACAAAACAAATCACGAGGGATGGTGAGGAACCTGGAAACACTGAAAGAGTCAGGGCAGAGCATCCTTCCTCTCCAGGGCATTGCAACCAGGACACACAGCAAACAATGATGTGCATGTGGCCATGGCTGGGTCTCGTGGGATTAGGGACTGGGGCTGATAGTTATACACACAAAATTGTGGTATACATCAATTTTTGTGACAGCCCTGCTGATTCATGCTCAGAGTATTTTTGGGCGCAGACACGTCTCAGTGCTGCTGGTGGCTGTTGCATGGTGAGCAAAGGCACACTTAGCTGTCACGGCTCGCCTTTGTATTAGCCCATTTCCTCTTCTCCGACTCAAGAGAAATTTGTCTTGCATTCGTGCTGTTTCCTACCCACTTGGAAAGGAAGAAGTGGGTGGTGGCCACATCCCCTTCTCTGAAAGCTGCTCCATAAGTGAAGGGGCCCTGGGGCCAACGCGGGGGAAGAGGAGGAGGCCACTTCACCACAGCATCCGTTCGAAGCGTGTCAGGCTCGGCCCTTAACCTGCCATCCCAACGCCCAGGGTCAGCGCTGCCTGCAGCTCAGCCTCATCTCACAACAACAGGCATCCATCCTCCTGCTTCCTCACTGCCCAGCAGTGCTGCTTCCCACAGCATCACTGCCTCAGTTTGATATCTCTGACAGGCAAACCTCTCCTTGTCCTTTTTTTGCTTGCATCGCTTATTGCTCAGCAGGAGCTTTCTGCCATGCTCTCGTGCCAGAGGGGAGGTGGTTGCTGTGGCTGGAAGAAACAAAGCCCCAGCAGGGAAGGCTGGCCAGGTTCATGAATGCTGCTGCTTGCTCTGTGCAACGAGCAAATATCATTAATGAGCTGCTGCAATCTCCTGGCTCTGCGCCCTCCCCCTTTCCATTCACAGAGGCAGATGGAGTGCCCTCTCCTCAGCCCCACAGCCTCCAGGCCAAACCACTGTTGCATCTCCTGCACAGTGATGATGTAGAGGTGTATGTGCTAAAGCCCAGCCACCCACCCATCCTCCAACTCCAACAAATATTGAGCTTTGCTGGTGTATTTGGGCCCTTCAGCGCTCCATCTGGTTGCTGCAGCTCTTTAACATGAAAGATGAGTCTCTAGCATTACAATTTAGTTGGTGGATGAGATGTTAGGACAAGGGTCAGAGGAAAGAAAGGGCTGGAAATGTTCTCCGTTTCCTAAAGGCGGACACATTTCCTATAGGCAGAAAAATAATTTTCCCCCCAACATTGCCCAGTCAACCAAACGATGAGTCACTGGTCTCCTGCATTTCCACCTGACCCACTTTTGGCTCATCGGGGCTGACTGCAGAGCTTTTGTTTCTAGGATGCACAAGCGCACAGCCATGGAGCTGCAATGCTTTGGGCTTCTCCTGTGTGAAATAAGCCTGAAAGAGGGGAGCAGGTTTTCAGCCCCCGGCTTCCTTGAAGGTAGAAAGCAATGACCATCCCCAGGCCACACCCACACCATCCCTCTCCAGGCTGCATTGGAAAGGTCCCAGGGGCTGCCTGAGCTCTGTGCAGCTGTGCAGATGAGGAGGTTTGCAATTGGCAGCCCCGAGTTGAGCCCTGGGTCCAGGGCTATAAAGCTGCTACCCCACAGTTAGGTTTCCCCCTGGGGAAGTTGAAAGGAATAAACAGCAGATGGGACCGCTCATTCTGCACTCCTGCTAATGGGTTTCAGCAGGCTGCTCCTAATTTGCACTGCTCCTGCCTTCGGAAAGGTACCATCACAAGTCAGGGCGTTCGTGCAGCCCGAAGGAGAAACATCGTTCAGAGGTGTTCAGATGGCTTTGCCAACCAGCTGGCTGCTCACCTCCTCAGTGCCACGTCCAGTGTGAGCCTCTCATTTTTCAAACCCAGGAGCAGCACTGCTTTGAACTATCGTTAAAATGGGAACGCAGATTAGTGGCAGAAAGAATAAATGGCATCCTAGGCACAGGAACAGCCCTGGGCAGCAGTATAAATAGACTCATGCTTGCTCTGCTTTTGCGTGGTGGTGGCATGAGTTTTTTTCCATCGCCTAAGGAAAATTCCCAGCAGTTAACTGCCCATCCAAATTCTATTTTCCATGTTCAAGGCATTGTACTTCCTATTTTCCCAGCCACTGCATCTCAGAAGATGTCACGAGGGACTTGTCTTATCGCCAGATTTTACCTTCCCATCACCTCTCTTTGCTAGCCAGTAAGATAGGGGCTGTTCCTATGTCTCCAGCTATCATCAGGCCCATGGGACTTGTTGTCTGCTCTTCAGCTCCATCCCAGGCTGCCCCTGGCACAAAGGAAGCCCAGGGACCTGCTGCACTCTGGGTTGGGCTCAGCTATGGCAGCCCCCAGCTTTGCTCCGCAGCCCTCTCCCAGTGCGTCTTTCTCTGGGAACAGTAAGCCCAGCTTATTTGGCTGCTAAAGGTGCAAGTCCTAAATAGGACTCAGCACCTGTCCCACACAGGGCAATGTTCTGGTCATCCCAAGCCCAACTTGCAGCTTCACATGCGCTGAATGGAAACAATTTGGTGTTATCCTTAAAAACCTCCCCTCACTGGGTGCTGGCAGCTGCAGAACTCCATGAACACAACCAGCTGCGTGCCCCAAATGTGCTCCTAGCCCCCCGCAGAAGGGCAGCCTTAACGCTCCACTGCCCTTCAGCTTTCTATAGTGCCTGGCAAACACTGGGAGCAATCTAAACCCTCAAACAAGCAACGTGGTTCCTGCCCGTGATCTGCAAAACATGGCAGAAGGAGGGCACATGTCTTAGCAAACGTCTTCCAGGGCATCTGATCATGGCAGGGCTCAGGCTGGGTGCTGATGAAATGGCTTGTTTATGTTCTCAGTGCACATGGCCCTAATTACCAGAACCTGTGCACTAATCCATGCTCTGCGGGCAAGACGGGGTGAGACTGGGCACAGCTGCTCAGCCCAGTGTTGGCAGGGTCTGCCTGGATGTCAAAGTGCCTATATCCCACGTGTGGCAGTCACTGGAGCAGTCCTACC
>PPHD01017293.1:0-15122 GCA_002909625.1 Bambusicola thoracicus
CAATGGGCTGTGATGGGGAGCAGCTGAGGGAGCTGGGATTGTTCAGTCTGGAGAAGAGGAGCTCAGGGGAGACCTCATTGCTCTCTACAACTCCCTGACAGGAGGCTGTGGTGAGGTGGGGGTCAGCCTCTTCTCACAGGTAACAGCAACAGGATGAGAAGGAATGGCCTCAAGTTGCACCAGGGGAAGGCAGATTGGATATTAGGAAAAACATCTCAGGAGGAGTGGTTGGGCAGTGGCACAGGCTGCCCAAGGAGGTGGTGGAGCCACAGTTTCTGGAGGTGTTCAGGAACATGGGGATGTGGCACTGAGGGACATGGTCAGTGGGCAGTACTGGTGGTAGGTGAATGGTTGGACTGGATGATCTTGGAGGTCTTTTCAACCTTAATGATTCTATGACTCAGTGGAGCTTTGTGCAGACATTTAGACCTACGTGCAAACACACTCCCAGGGCTGTCTGCAAAAGCTCCCGTTTCTGGATGTGGTCACAGACTCAACATTTGTGCACTGTGCACATTATTTTTCCTGTTCTATGGCTTTCACCCTTGCATTCATCCTCACAAATGTGATCTTAGCAACGGTTGGGCCCACAGGCCAGCAGTCTGACCTAGTTTGTCGTTTGTTTTCTTTTAAATGATGACAGCTGCAAGCTCTGTTCATAAGGCATCAATGCACAGGGGTGGGCCTGCCAGCTTCCATCCCAGGTAACAAGTGCACCCTGGAGCTTACGGAGCAGCGCTGCCTGAAGAGATGGAAAGAGCTCCGCGGAACCACTTCCTACCCCCGAAGTAGCTGAGCTCGGAGCTCCGCAGCGGGGCCGGCCGCCCTCTGGCGGCCCTCGGCGGCTCTTCAGCCATCCCTCCGCCGGGACCTGTACCGGAGTTTCACCCCGACGTGTCGCCCCACCCTGCTGCTGTCAGTGAGGGCCGCAACGAAAGGAAGAAACGTCACAGGGTTTTATTTGAGGGCACAGTTAATGTACAGAGACAGCACTACGAGCACAGCTTCTGTGAGCATTTTCAGCTATTCTCTTGGGCTCACTGAAAGCAATCTTTGTGCAGTGGGGGCATAATTACAACCCCGCATTGGGCCTAGATGTTAGTAGTTGGTTTTATTCTCTCCTTGTGCTTTACATTTTTCAGGCAAAGCCACTGCAACTGACATTTACTACTCTCTTCCCTTCAGAGCACACTGCTACCCAGACAAGGTCATGGTAGTTTCCATTTTCTCCCTTGCAAGCCTCATGCATGGCAGCCTTTTGAATTGCTGCTATGTGTTCTAGCAAGACAGACAGAAAACTAAGATAAAGCAGTGGGCTGTTAGAGAGATGGAGCTTCTGTCTTCCTCAGACCCTCTGCTGTGAATTGTTAGGAACATGGCAGTAACTTAGAGGTTGTGATAGAGAAATGGTTCCTTCAGCCTTGGCATAAGGTAAAATTGGAAGGTAAAAAAAAGCAGAGGTTTCTTTCTGAGCCTGACCTTGCCCTGAGGTATAGGAGGTGGCTCTCTGTTCTCTCTCCTAGCGAGAACTGAAGATCCCATGGAATCCATAAGGCATTTGCACTGGGACTTCTGCTCGCCCCAGTTCTCTGAAGGTCTCTGCATCCAAGACAAGCAGGAAAGCACTTCGGTTCTGCAGGGTGAGAAGAAAGCCAGAATTAATAGCCAAGCTGAAATCCCTTCCACTCTATGAAATTCTGCATCTGTCCCACACTCAGGAGCCCAAACACACAGCCAGGCACAACCAAACCATATTGAATAAGCTAGTAACACAACACAGCCAGGCGCGCTGATGGTCTACAGGTGTCACACCAACACTGACGTTCCCAGTTGAGGTTCACCTGGCTGTGCTTGACAGTTACAGAGATACACACCACGGGAAGCACATGTCCAGTGCTTCCTTACTATATCAGGATCTCCTATAAGTTCGTGGAGAATGTTAATTCTATGCTTGTGGCTGTGACTGTGATAACAGTACCTCTATCAGCAATAGACCCATGAAATCTCCAACTAGATTTTTGTTTGTATTTACTTTGGGGAGAGAGGGCACACTTGTGTCTTTATTAAAACACTGACATAATTATTGACATTAGTTGCCTTCAGCCTTGTCTGCTTCATTAATATAACTGATCTACTGAACATCTAGATAATAATTCTGGGGCAAATATTCCATATAGTCTAGCTTTTAAAATAGAGTTTAAACTCCTCATTGTGAAATCTATTATGGGTTTATTTACCAAAATAATTAAATGACCATTGGCATACATTTTTTCCTTCACCTAAAATATCTATTAAGATGGATTTTTATTAAAACAATGAAGGGCAAAATATTTAAAATACCTTCACAGCAATTAATACTAAGAAAAAATAATGAAGTAAAAGCTAATTTCTGTGTAGCAAAAGTGAAACAAATGGTGGAAATGCCAATGTTATATAAGATCCATTGACTAGCAGCTGAACTCACTAAAGACAGAAGTGCATGATGAATATGAATAAAGAATGTGGGAAATGCTTCTGAACTTTGATTCTTTTTGAAATTATATTTGTTTATTTACAGCCCATTTGGGTGCTTTTCTGAGAAGACGCCCCGGATTAGGTATTTGTTGGGTAAATGACTTCATAAATCTCAGATCAGAAATAGATATCAAAGAAGAAAAAACACTGCAGCAACTAGAGCTATAGGCAGATACTTCTTTCTCTTTTTCTCTTTTCAAATGATGTATTACTCTACCCATTAGTTTGCAAATGTTAGTGAGATATTTTATGGGTACAGATATGCTTTACTTAAACAAGAGATCTATCTGCCAGAGAGCCTTAAATTGTTGTGGTTTAGAACTGTGTGACCTGTATGAACTAATAGGAATAAGTTACCTCATCAGGGGAGATCACAACAGACAAGATGACTCCACTGTCTTCTGCCGTGGCGTTAGGCACTGGCACAAAAACAGGCTCTGAGGGGTAGGATCCATCCTCCTGCCAAATCTATCGAGCACAATAACATATGGACATGTTTCATTTCATGATGTTTGTCTGCTACAGCAAGTTAGAAAGCTCCCTGCAGAGTGACCTAATTGCACCTCGTGCCCCAAGGAAACCACAGTTCAACCTTTTGAGTCATCCTTTTGATTTGCACTAACAGAATGCTGGTGTTGTGACAGAATGCCCATTGCACCAAGCACTGAGCAAACAGGCAGTGAAAGGATTCCTGGTGCTCATTCCATCCAGCAGCCTGTACTGGCAAGTACCAGGTATAGGCTTGGAGAACACCAGCATCCAGCTTGCACAGGCAGCTGCACATCACAAAATGGCCAGGTAGAGTTGATATGGCACCCAGAGCCAAACTGAAGGAGAGCACTCTTACTGCAAAATGAGTACCTGGAACAGAGTGATTCAAGTTAAGCCATCTCTTTCTAAGAATTCCTAACTTCCTCGAGCCCCTGGGAGAGTTTCAAATTCATAAAAGCAAAAAGCTTTGGAAATAAATATTTTTCTGTTTATCAGAGACACAGCATAAATCCCTGCCTGCATGTGCAGGTGAGGATGCTAAACCTTCTTTCCTGCGTGAGTTATAAATGCCCTGGCAATGTCTGCTGCTGACTGCCTGTGCTATGTATTTTCTATTCTGTCTGGTAAGAGATGACTCTGGGAGAGATGTACTTTCTTTATGCAACCCTTTCTGTTTCCTCATCTAAATGGAACCTGGAGTGATATCCTCTCCTGCTTGGTATGAGTGCTAGCTGAGAGATAACATTAGGAACCTCATCTCAGACCCTTGTGGAAAAGAATAAAACAAACAACGCCTAAAGCACATTGTGCCTCGTAGGTGACAGAACTTAGAAACCAGCTGAGAGGAATGACTCCCAGTGCTGAGAAGAGAGAACCTCATTTCACCTCACCTTGAAATTCTTGGTCTCCACATCAACCTTCATTAGGGAATCTCCGATGAAATGCCGAAAACCACACCCATAGAAGTAACGGTATCTCCTACCACTGTACTGAGAGTAGTTAATCTGGGGGAACTCCAAGCCCCCAAAGTTTTCAAAGCCTTCAGGATGGAGATTTTCGTGTGTGCACCAGATCTAGAAGTATGCAATGCAGGAGCATCAGTTTAGTTTCAAGTGGGCAGCAGAGCCAACTGGTCCCAGCAACCACACGTTCTATTCCATCTAAAGCTATAGGACTGTTCAGCGCCAGAAGCAAAGCACAGTTGTGTACACTGGTGAAAGCATGGGAGATTTTGTTAGTGAAGAACTTCAAATCCAACCAATTGTAGTAAAGGCTTTTAACACACTTGTGCATTTTTTATAAGTCACAATCTGTCCTTGCTTTCTCATATAAGGCAATGTGGTTGTACTAAAACACCAAGTCCCACCCTAGTTATGAACAAATCACCACAGCTGTACATGAGTTATGTAAGTCTTTAACACATACCTTGCCATCTGAGTCTTTCACAGCCTTTGCCAATGTGTAAGACAGAGGGTTTAGATTCTTCCCCACAGGCGTATCTGAATTCACGTTCAGTGGGAGAACAAAGCGACGGGGGAAAGTTCGGGCTACTGACCCAAAAATCTGTAATAGAGCCAGAAAGTTATGGTGATGAAGAGAGGAGAGTGGCATTTTGTGTAGTCCTCTGTGGAGCCAGGAGTTGGACTTGGAGATCCCCATGGGTCCCTTCCATTGTGGCATATGCTGTATATGGACTCTGACCATATCACTTGCTGTTGATTTGAGAATAAACATTGGTGCTCTCTGAAATGAGTGGAAGTAGGGTTTGTTCCAGAGCGCAGCTGGAAATATCTGACTTAATGCTCTATACCAGACTCTGGAGGAGCCTTCCTCACCCCTGGAAAAAAAAAGCTCTGTTCAGTTTAGAACCATTAATATTCCCAAATACCAAACCTGCCAAACTAAATAAGTGGCAGGGACTCTGTGTTGGAGTTTCTCAGTTACTTTACATCTGACTGGTTTGATGTGAAACTTCATTTTAATCACGTTAATTCCTATACTCTATTTTTAAAGCTTTTGTGTTTCACGTAGCCACAAGAAACTGATTGGTTGAGGAGCTCTCTGAGACAAATTATGAGTTAGCCGACAAGCAAAAGAACTAAGCATGATGTGAGGAAAAGAGACAAATCATGCTCGGGCATGCCTTGGTCTTTGAGTACAGAGTAATTTTAAGAGTCAGTTTTGAGATGACTTGCACTCATGTGTCTGCGTACCATTTAATGTTTAGGCTACCCAGTTTAGAAACCTTAGTATTGGAAACCATGATCTAATGTTCACATACAGATACCTTCAAATATCAAATGGCAGCTCTTCTGTGCTCAGAGAAGATTGAACAAAAGCTAGAATCAATTTGCAGAACAAATGGCCATATTAACACTATGCTGTACTTGAATGCTCATATCTTGGAGGAGAAAAATGAAAAAAAATACCAAGCAAAGCAAAACATCTCTGTGGAGACACAGCAAGGCGCTTTTCAGTTTAGAGCTGAATTGCATCCAGACAGCTCAGAACATACAGGAAATTCTGATCTGTCTGAGCATGTTGCAGAAACTGCCCTTTGCCCACCATGCAGTGGGTTTTCGGTAAACACATCTACACTATAAGAAACTGAAGGCACCCCCATTTTCTCCCATGTGTGACCTATGTAAAACACTGAGTCTTACAAGGCTTTAAAAAGTGCTTTTAACAAGTTTGGACATGTTATTTATAGGAAGGTGTTGTTGTGAAGTGCATGTGAGGACCAATGCAGGGGTTTATTTGATTTGTGCTTTATGATTTACACAATAAGGGATGGCTTTATGAAATAATGCCTTTAAATAGCAGGGAAAAGAAGTGCAAAACCTCATTCTGCATACTTTCTTGGGGAAAAAAAATATGTCCTTGTATTACATGGGGATATGGAAATGAGTATCATTAGAAAAGAGATTTTTAAAACAGAAGGACAGCCTGCCTGCTTGATGGAGATCTGTATCACACTCATTTTTTTAAAAGTTTCAGGGAAATGCTCCATAGAGATTATCTGCTAAGAGCTTTAAAATGAAAGAAAAATACCAGTGTATCGAGGGACCATAATGTTAGCTTTCCTGTACATCTGGTTCCTTTCTCCAGTTCATATCCTCTGCTTTGTGTTCTGTCCATCATGATCTCCATTCCACCAACATAAACTTTGCTTTAGAAAAATAACTCAGCTAGTATGGGATCCCAGCAGATCCAAGGTAACATGAACGTAGAGATCTTACCTGATCTAAATCTGCTCCACTCTTCTTCATATTCTGAAGCTTGTAGACAGCCAGAGTTTTCCCATCATCCTGGCAGCACAGGTCAAGGACCACACAGCCACGGTCTTCAAAGGCATTGATTTGATGGAAAGTAACAAAGGGCTTAGTATACCACTGCCCTGGCAGCACCTACAGTGACCGTAGGAGAGACTGACTTTTCCTCTCAAAAAAATGGTAGCCACACTTCCAAGACTTTCTCTTCTTGCCTTCATTTCATTACTCACTTATTCCTTAGTATTTGTATAATGCCCTCGTGTTGCTACAGAATGGCTGCTTTAAGCCAATACACAGGCAGAGCCACAAGAAAAGCCAATACAGAGCAACCTAGGATAGGCTCCTTTCTGTCATGGGTCTGTTCATGCTATCTATCCATGGCTCCATCCACGCGTGGATAGGCATCACTCCCAGGCTCTGCCTGATCGTATTATATTTAATAGTACTTAGTGAAAACCTCTAATTTCTTAAATCTGGGAAGATGAATCAATAGAGCTGAAAATGCATGAAGTCAGGCCATTTCTAAGAAATCCACTTCCGTGTTTGTATAAAGCCTATTCTCTGGTAACTTCTGCATTGATTCATATTGCTTTCTGTGGCTGCTACCAAGCACTGTTCTTTCGGGATCTAAGATTTCAGTTACAGTTGCACAGCTGCTGGAAAGGCCAAGGGTCCACCTACCTTCCCACTGCGCTTATCCACCACGTGGAAGCGAGTGTTGTACTGAGGCTCCCAGTTTATCCCTTCAGAAATGGGCTTCCCACGGAATTTGGAAGTGATAATCCGCAACAGATTCAGCTTGATGGGCTGCTCAATGAAAATGATATAATTTTCACTCATCCCTGAAAAGGAGGGAAGGAGGTATCATTGGAGAACTTGGCAAATGAAACAACAACAAAAAATATATTGAAACAGAGGGCAGTGAACAGCCCCTTGTGCTGCACAGGAGGCTAAATCCATGGAGTATGAGACAGGAAGCATTCTTACCAAAGCTGTGATAGTAGGAAGGTTTCATGTTATCTGTTGGAGCAATGGAGCACAGCACTTTTGCTCCCTCTAAGGTCTCATTGCTGTTAGACTTTTGTGGAGGGACCTCAATTATATTATATGTAGTTCCTGGAAAAAAAAAAAGGAGGTTCAGCACCACAGAGATCTGAAGCTGCCCAGATTAACAAAGATAAAGTCAGGCTCAGTTCCTTTCTGTTTCCTTAGTGTAGGTAGAAATACAGCAATTACATAACTGGGCAGGGAAAAACAAACAAACAAACAAACAAAAAAAAACAGTTATCAAGTCAGTAAAGCAATCAGAGGATGACCACAAAAAAAAGATGTCAAATGAAGTAGAAGGACCTTCTCGATCTGGTTGATAACTGCCACTGAATTTTTTCTATCTGTAATACTTTCTTTATATTGACTCACAGTATCAGAAAATAATAGCATCAGGAAGAAAACCAAGTTCATTGCTTGTGTATCAAAGCAAATGAAAACTTTGAGCCTTGGTAATGACTCATTTACTAACTCCGAGCATATGGACAGCTATGAAGGACATATCTGAATGATAATCACAAGTTTAGTCTGCCCAGATGAAAACAGCATGTGCTGTAAAGCTAGATGTTGATAAAGCCAAAAGGAAATGAAAATAGAAAGAATGAAAAACAGTCAAAACTGAACAAATGTTCAGTGAATTGAAACAAGCGTTAGGTATAACAATAAACAGCAGTGGCTCACGTATCTGAAAAGGAGGGCCTTTATGTAAAGAGCAGTGAAAGACAGCTCTGAACAGCCATGTAGGTGTACCTAGTCTCAAATTAATGGAATGCTCTTCTCATTTTGAGAAGAAAACATATCCCAGAAATTTACTGTAAAAGAGGCAGATTGCTGTAATTATTCCATTTCTTTATCCTTATTGTTCTTATTAAAAGCCAATTAATCTAAATGAAAAACTTGCATCTAATGTCAAAGTTCTTTGGATGAAGCATCAACATCAGATGAGACTAAGTATCTTTCTTCTGTTTTCCATAAAACCTTGGAAGAAGATCTGGGAAATCTGTTGCGTAATCACAGGCCAAAATCAGAAGCATCTGAAACAAATTGCTGAGCAAAGCCATTCATATGGGGCAGGCTGACTCCTTGAAATAAGAACTAATCAGATTTGCAATTTCTAGGTCTTTTCAGACACTGAAGTTTTTCCAACAACCACTCCTTGCAGCAGCAGCAGGGAGCAGCCTGCCTGCAGGCCAGGCGTGGTCATACCCAGTCTTACCAAATTTCCCATAGGAGTTTCCCATGTTGTATGCTGTCCCATCAGGTGCATAGTGAGGATGAGCAGTGGCCCCATTCACGGCAACAAACTTGGTCCAGTCTACCTGCAAATCCCAAAGATGTTCAGTCAGAACAGAAGCTTCCTGTTGCTCTCTAGCAAGCCACAGGCTTTCTAAACATTAGTTTTGTTGAAATCTGAGGAAGAATAGCTTAATTATGGCCCTAATGTGGGGTCTGAATTTAAGCCTGAAATCTTCCTGAAATCCCTGAAATTTAAGCATATTACTCAGTGCATTCATTCTACCAGCAAAACAGAACCAGTAGCAGCAGCCAATTCCAAGGGAAACATAAGCATCACTACTGGCCAGGAATTACACTGCAGGAATGTTGTCCATAAGAGCATTTTAATGAGGACTTCATGTAGTAACCACTGCAGGCATACAAAAAGAGACAGTCACTACCTGCCACCTCCCCCAGAATCACCAAATGTTTTGAAAGCGCACATAGCTAATTGACAGTCATTGCATACTTTTCTCACACAGAGATCATTCTAACTCCACTATCTACAGATAGGCATTGGGACAAAGGTGCAGCTGTGAACACTGTTAGCATGTGTTCCTTCTTTCTGGTCCGACCGTGGTTTGGACTCAGACAGCAAAGGGAATGCATTGGGAAGGAAGTTTGAAGAAAAAATTGAAGGGAGATCAACACATGCATTGAAACATGAAAGATACTCTAGTTTTCCAAAAGTTTCAAAAAATGCCTTTCATGTGTCCAACCTGAGATCTTTGGAAAGCCCCGTTTGAGAAGAACGCCATGCTCCCAGGAGCTCACAAAACCATGCCCTCTTAAGGCATCTCAGTTCAAAGATTCTTAATGTGAAATCATTCCTTCTCTTGATTCACTTATCAAAAAAATGCTAGCCCAGTCTACATCTAAAAATAAGCTTAAGGGGATTATTTTTTTAAAATGACAGGATGGCTGAGCACTGAAACCAGGAACACCTCCTACATGCATTTTTTCATCACTAGATTGTGGCTTACAAAACAGGAAACAGCAAATCATCAAACTCTCAATTTCAACATACAACAGCACACAGTATCTCATAAACAGAGCTTCTTGATCCTGTAGAAAGGTAGGGACTGATGCAGTGCCTCTCTCAAGACAGTGAACTGAGACGGTATTTTCCAGTATTAAACAATCTGTAGTAACATACAAGGATGACATTAAGTATTCAGGAGCAGCAGTCCTTCTTCAGTTCTTCTCACAATGGTTCAGTTCAGCAAATATTCAAATCCTCTCTAACAGTGCCGGTAGGGGAGCACGTAGCTTACTCTGCCATTTTGTAAGTCATGCTCTGTCCCCATAGATAAAGCCATGCTCCTGTGGGGCAATGCATAGAACATGTGCTCAACCTTTGGTTTGTTGGCTAGTATGGGGACGAGTAAAGTGGCAGCTGGACTTCGATTTAGCTTTACACTGGCTTCACCGCCCAGTAGCTACAAAGAGGTCTTAGTCAAGACCTTGCAGGGCTGGTTTGCAGCATTTGGAGCTGTGTGTGCATGAAGACATAAAGAGAACAGATGGGAAGACTGAAGAGACTGCAAGAATGCAGATCTGAGACCAGTGATGCTAACTTCTTCCTGTATACACGTTATTCTTCATACACAGACAAGTACGGACAAGTACAGACAAGTAGCGAGCGTGCTGGAAAAATGACAAACGGAAACCACGCTGCAAGCCTCTCTCCATTTGCCTACTACAGTGGGCAGTATCTGGAGGAGAGCTGCCTTACTGCTGAGCAGATTCTTCAGGAACTCAGGCGTACAAGGAGAAGATGCTTACAGCTATGGCTTAGACCTGCATTGATCTTTGTTTTGGAATCTGATTTCCCCTCTGCTTCACACAAGTTACTGAGAGCCTTTAGGAACAAAAGAGAGAGATTCTCTTGTGCCACAAGTCAGCCCCCTCATCCCACCAGCTCATACCTTTTCCTTCATTTCAAGTGTTTCTGGGTCCACCTTGTACATGCAGTTGTTCTCACCAGTGACATAGTAGTCTCCCTTATACACAACGTAGCTCACATTGGCATTGTCACTTGGCTCTGAAACAAAACTCAAGCTCTGGTTAAGCTTGCATGACATCATATCAAGCTAGACGTGTTTAAACAAATAAACCCATTTGCTGTGACATTAATCCCCCTTGATTAGAAGTATCTCACTAATCTACAAAGGCACTCCAGGAAAATGTCTGGACAAGTGAGATCAGGACAAAAGGACAAGAACTGGTACCTGCTGCATTTTCTCAGTTCACTGCTAGATCCCAACTACCTACTGGTGCTCTGTAGCTTCTTGGTACTAAGAAAGAAGACTTCTCTACCCAAGGGAGTGCTTTATGTAGCTCAACAGCTATTAAATTTGGACGTTCAGGCCTTGTCAACATTGTCAGTTGATCCAGAGCCAACCCTCAACCCAGCAGTCACACACATGAAGCTCCAGAGTGAGGTTCTGGTGTTGCTTCCTACTGGGTTTGGAAAACTTCTGCAGCAGAGTGTGAGTTGAAACCAAAGAAAGTGAGCCGTTCATTTTATAAGTTCTGGAAATAGATATATAATGCCACTAATTCCTAGAGGCTTAAATAGGTTCAGTTTCTCATGTCTGCAACAAATGCATTGTCCAGAGGATGTCCAGCAGTAATGCGAACAAAACTGCAAAACTGTGTTATCTTCAGGTAAGAGGTTTGATTTCTGTTTCTACCTACTGCATTTTAACCTGTGGTCTTCAAAACCACACAGAAGTTATGGTTCTCGTAAGAGAGATGTGGAAATGACTCTAGTGAAACCAAGGTAACCTTGGTACTCCCATATGCCCTTCACATCTGATCTCTTATTTCTTCACATTTCTCTCCTCTTCCCCAGCCAAGATTATCTCCTCTGACAGCCATATGATGAGTTCCATATTCAATTTATACCATTGGAAATGAGAGGTAATACTTGAGGCTACAACTTGGGCTAAGTGGGAAGCTGAGGAGCAAGGCAGACCAGTGAGTGAAGGTATAAGCACATTTAAAGAAAATAGATGATAGGCAGGACAGGATCCATCACCACAGGAACTTAAGCAGCAGCAAGTTGCAGACTTTAGGTCTGTTCTGGTTTTAGTGACAGACACTTGGCTTAAAATTAAGCCTATTTCTTTCCTGCCTTACACAGTACCCTATAGGTAGTGATACTTCCATTCCTGTGCAATACCCTCTGTCACCCTACTTATATCATCCCCTGCACCTTAGTACAGGAAGGGAAGGATTAGCCCACTTACCCTATAAGCTTAGCAAGGTAAGGTGTTTTAAGGGCAAAGTGTCTCAGGGAGAATAACAGATTGCAATGCCCATTATCAGGTCTGTACAGGGTGTTCTCTGGGGAGTCTTCTGTTGGCGATTTGCAACAAACTGGGACCAAGTGAGCGAAAGTGGCACTGCAACACTAAAGTGAATGTGTATCTTCCAACTACATCTGATATCAAACGGTTGTTATTCCAAGGGACCACCCTCTAAGAAAAAGACGGACCCAGAGTAGGCCTACACCAGACTTCTTCACAGCTCCCGTCAAAGTTAACCAACACTTCCCCAATAAAACCTCAGACCATTTTGTATTTTTTAGAGACCCTCTTACTTGGTGGATCAAAGCGTGACATGAACCGTGCAAAGACACTCTTGCATGGATCTGGCATTGCCAACGTCCCAAATTCTGAGACCACAATGCGGTTGTGCTGGTTGTTAATCAGGTAGGAGTTGCTCTGCAGAAACTTGCTCTGGTATGTCACTGTGCCATTCCTCAGCTGGAACTGATGCAGCAGGGCCATGCCATCAAACCAGTGATTGTATCTACAAGCAGTAATAAATAGGAGAACAAGAGTTGTGTACTGTATTATGTTCTGCCACAATTTTCTCTCTTGCCTTTAGGTTTGTTATTGTCCATGACGAGCTCATGCCGACATCCTGCAAGCACATAAACATACACAGCCTTGTGATGAGTATCAAGTGAGTGAAACTAATCAAGTGTATTTGCAGCCTGAAGTTAGGTACTCATCACCAGTGAGATTTGGGCTCCCTGTATCACTTCTGAAAATAATAGGGATTTCTGAAAATGTTATGTATGGGAGAAATAATTTGGGCTGGTAAACCAACCACAGATTTCTGCATAAGGAGAATAAATTGTGCATTGAAGGAATACAAATTATTGCTGAAAGCCTAACCACACAAGGAGCCTTTATCTCTCAGCTATTTGCAGGGTGCCATTCTCTCCAAAAGGAGAAATCTGATACTTAAAGGGAAGTCTGGGTGTTTTTTAGACACCTCTGGAAATGTAATGATTGTCTTTGGCCAGTTGCTGCCATCAAATCTGCAGGAAGAAGAGCTGTGTTTATCAGTTTGCTAAAATGGCAGGTTCCAAGCCAAAGGCAAGGTTGCCTACTTAAAATATTTTGATATGTTATTTTTAAAATGAGCTGAATTTGATTCTAAAGCAACTTACCCAATTTAGTGCACTCATCTTTGAAAATTGTTCCTTGGATTTCAGAGTGCTCACAGGATGGACTCTTGTTAGTGACAAAGGACTGGAGGTATGTATGTTTTCATCCCCATCTCTGCTCCCTCATTACACCATTCTGAGTAGGTCACAGCCTTTCTGTGACTCAGGTTCTCCAGCCTTAGTAAGTTAACCATGCTTCCTACTTTCAGAGCTCACTGAGCTCTGGTGAGGGAGCAGATGTTCTGAAAAGAAAGATGACGCAAGCCTTTCCTCCTTGCCTAATTTAAGAAACTGCAAGGTGCTCCAAACAGTAGTGAGCCATTTAGGGGCTTCCCCTTCGTGTTTAGCAAGTGCTCAGGCCATAGTCTTTCAAAAAACTCACCAAACCCAGACTTACTTCTCCTCACCAAACTCAAATTTCCCAGGCCCATTCCTCAGAAGATTGCCATTAATCCATCCAGGAATATGTCCTTTGATCTTGGCTGGGATGGGCTCTAGGGTCTCCTCCACAGTCTGCAGTAAGGGAGAAATGCACTGCAAAGTGGGCAAGGTGAACTGCTCTTTCAATGGACTTGGCAGCGAATTCTTTAGACCTGCAAGGAAAGCAATGAGAACAAAAAGCAAGTAACTAAGATTTACACTTGTATGAACAGACAATTTCTAGAACTTGAGTTTACATATCAAGAAGAATGGTACTAAGAATCCCCCAAGCAGCCAAACTGTACAGGAAATTCAGACTCAAGTTTTGTTCCATAATATCCCACACATCCACAGAGAGCTGAAAGTCTAGCAGAGCTAGACTATACTTAACTATACTCAATCCATTAATGACACCTGTTCTGCAGTCCAAAGGTGGTAATAAAATATTTCATGATAGGAAAGAAAGAGCTCTAATTAAGGAAGCTCACAGTTGGAACTTATTTCAGTAAGTAATTGACAGCAAGACATGTGGCTATGTGTCAAGATTATCTGTTAAGTTACATTTAAAATAAACAAAACAAACAAACAAAAAAATCTGTTCCAAATTGATGCATAGAGTAACACAAAGGAGGAGCCCTACAAGTAATCTCACTGTTTTTTGATGGTAGCCTAGTGAGGAAAACAAGAGAAAGAAGTTTGTCCCTCAGGCCAAAGCTGTGATCAGGAGGATGCACTAGAAAGCAGGGTGTGCAGCATTTATACCACAATGTTGCAAACAGCAAGACAGAACTGGGCAGCCCTCAGACGGAAAAAACACATTCTAATACTAACTCCACCCTGGTATCACAGCCGTGGTATGTTAAAAAGACAGAGAAGTGTAGGTACTGGAATACTTTCCCAGAATGTGTAATCTAATCAGACATCACCCAAGGAGTTTCCAGAATTAAAGCAGAGCGCAGAAAAACAAGAACACATCAGAGATGATTATTCTTGTGCAGGATATGCTGTCCACTTCCTTAATTTTGTTACACTTAAAATTTTCTTGAGGTCTTTCTCCTGTCCAGTGAGTGACTAGTGGTTGGCCTTCTGTCTTTCTAAGTTATTCTCATTACTGGTTCAAATGAGACCCAAATGTTCTTCCTTTTTGCTTTGGAAAGTGTTTTTAAAAGTACCTGAATGCAAGAGATTTTGCTCTCTGGCATGAACAGCTGTAAACTAATTTTGTATTGGAATTGCTAACTGCTGCTTATGGATGAAGTCACCAATACAGTGACATACAACTTAAGAAGAAGACTCATTCAGATCCAGTCATATTGGATGCTGCTACAGATACTTCTGGATAGGAATTAGTCTGAGCTGGTTTTAACCAGGGACTTCTGAAACAGTGTTGCAAATTTGTGCTACGAGGCTGCTCGTAGTAAGAAGCAGTATACCTTGAAGCTGAAGATAATGCATGATTTTCCTAATGCTGAAAATTTCACAGTGAAGAAATTTTATACTACTGTTAGTATTTCCTTTAACCTCAATAGTTAACACTGGAATTTTGGGGAGGGGATGTATCATGGTATTAAGTTCCTTCAAATCAATGACCTGTTTTTAACAAAAATGTATATTTTCCACTGAGGTTAAAATAATAA
>PPHD01017295.1:0-15121 GCA_002909625.1 Bambusicola thoracicus
TTAATGTGTGACAAGACATTAATATTAACTTTCTTAACATTAAGAATCATATTGTGGATTCACTTTCAACTTGTGGAAGAGTAAATAAAATAGGAAGGTGGTATTAAATGAAAACTTGGTGCTTTGGAACACTTCAGTAACAGAACTCAATTGGTATAATCACACAGTTCTACCCTCTATCTATCATGCATAAGTTAACAATAGCATCTTCAGAACTAGCTTGAACGTATTTTCAAATAAACTTTGTAAAACCATACCTGGTAGACAATTTGATATTTGAGATCTTCTAAGGGAAGAGAGTACATGTCTGAGCCACAACACTATAAAATGACTTCTTCAAGTCAAATGTGTGTTTGGTCCATTTGTCTTTCTGCTATACAATGCAGTGATAAGGACAGGTCTCTTGCGCATTAAGTGAGAAGCAATGCTCAGGGTCAAGTTCTTAAATACCTCATTTAAAAAAGCATTCAGCTGTTCTCTGATGTGCTTCAGGATCATCTCTGCAGGAGACATGCAGGTGCATCAAGGTTAATGGATCGCTTGGAATTCTGATTTGGAGGTCTTTCTCAGGAAATTGTGCTAGAAATGCACAGTATGACAACAATAGCTTAGTTTGTTATGCTGCTGTTTCCAGAATGAAATAGGATTCAGTTTTGGACAGCTGAATGAGGCAGGTGAGCTAAATGAGAGTAGAAGTGAAATGCTTGTGGTTCAAGTTTTCTGATGCTTCTGTCTATCAAGCTTTCTGCCTTACTGATATTTGTTCACCTGTCAATGTGAAATCAGTTGTAAACATCATTAACGTATAAAATGAAGTTATTTTTTGTGGGAGATAATCAGGATGAGAAGAAAAACAGATGAATTTATCACCCATTAAGACATCTAATAAGTCTGTATAAAACACTGACTCACTAGTATAGTAAATACATTGCATGTTTTCGTGTAGGGGTGGGAGAAAACACTGACGTATTATGATCCTAACCTAATACAGCTATACTTATTCATACCACTGCTGATATGGAAACTGGTGTTTATAGCAGTTTCTAAACCTAGAATCAGGCTGAGGTGGTAAATTTGAAGCATGACTGGAAAGTTGTATGCAAGTTCAGTGTTTCTTGAGTGGTGAGCTGATTGTGTGGGCAGTTTTTAGACTGGTCTGCAGAAGTCCTTGCCGTAGGATCTCTGAATGAAACTTAAGCTCTTGGTAGCAACCCCTGAATGCTAAGTGATAAAAGCTTTATCAGTTCCTATGTAAATGTGCATATCTGTACTCCTTCATTGTAAAGTAAGTATTTAAGCTTTAATGCTTAATTTTACTGTAACTTCTAATTAGAAGTAGCGTAGTATAACTAAAAGCTGGAATTTTAGAACAGCAATCCAAGCATGTTTGCTTAAGCAAGCTTTTGGCAACTCCTGAACTCATAGATGCATTTTGATAAGCATGCAAGTATGAAAAGATAGTAGGAAGTGCATCAATTCATTGCATGATATAGCTTGTGAAATCTCTTATTAGGAAACTGACATTGGCAATTGCATGAGTGAACAGTGACTGTGACCTGATGCACTGATTTAGTCATATTCTGGCTCAGTTGAAGGTGAATTGCTTTATTTGTTTATAACTTTACTAATTTGTATGTAGTAAGTGAAAGCAGATGTCAGCAGCAAATCTACAGCAGCATGGGGCAGTAAGGAAACTCGGTATTATGGTGACATGGTGGCCCTGTGCTGTTAGGGTATTGCTGTCTCAAACTGTTGCTCAGCATACTAAAAACAATGAAGTGATTCTTAAACCATCTCTTATACAATTGTGAATTGCTACTTAAACCAGGCTGTGTAAAAGAGGAACAGAAGCATGTGAGAGTTGTCTCCCTTTATATGCTTTTGCAAGGTCACTGGAGTCGTGCAGTTGCATTTGCTTTTGATTCTTATCATACTTGTGCATTCCAGTTTGAAACCAGTACTGACCATTTGATTTTTCTTCTCCTAATATAGCGTCAGATTTTACTGTAGTATGTGGCTGACATGTGACTTTTTTTTTTAAGGTATTTTCAAGAGGAATAATTCAAGACTGATGGATGAAATTTTAAAACAGGAGCAAGAACTCTTAGGATTAGACTGCTCCAAATACACAGTGGAATTTGCAAATCAAGACAAAGCTGATCAAGGTAAGGTGAATTGAGAGTGGACAGAGGCTAGTATGACTTTAGTTGTACATAGATCATAATTCTGCTTTTACTTAAACTTGTCCATATGTACTATGACCTTTTCCTTCATTAACCACTGATTATCAGAACACACAACATTCCTAGGTTAGTATTAAGCTTTCAGTATGATTGTATTTATAACTCACAGTGAGGTCTTGCTCTTCCCTATGCCTAAGCATCATTACTGGGTAGTCAAGTCTTTCTGTTAGCAAAACTCTTGTGCCAGTGACCCCTTTAATACATCAGTGTAGCTCGGCTTCCCACTGCTTGAGTGAAATTAATCCTTTTGCTGAGAGACTTGAAAAAGGAAGGGAACTAATAGTAGGTTAACAATGTATACAGTTGTTTCTCCAGACTTATGCTTTACCTCAGAGTTGGAAGGATGTGGAAGAGCAGGACTGTTGGTTATCGTGTTAATGTGTAACAAGGAATGCAAAGGGCATACAGAATAGTATTCTGTCAATACTGGTATGTCGTTTTAAAGACTGTTTCTCAGTCTGACATATCAATGAAATATTCTCAAGAATTTTTTATTGTGGCACTTCGTAGACTGAGTGTAGGTGTTCTAATGTCTTCAAAAGAACACAAAATACAGTTGTAAGCAGTTAGCTTATGCCAGTAATGAATCTGTGCGTTTTAATGTTAGTGTGCTTTGTATTTAACCCAGTTACTTCAAGCTGGGTTTAATACACCAGTTTTTTGTAGCCTTTAGCTTCCTTGGTAAGTTTACCTCTTAGGCACTTTATCCTGCCTCACAATAGCATAGGCATCCATGAGATTATGCCTGTGATTTAAGAGGCTATTTTACAACAATTACAGTTCAGTGGATAAATTCTGGTAGTGTTACGTAGTTCCTACCTTCTCTGTACTAAGTAATCTTAGATCATTGTTGCAGCATCACTTTTGGAGTGCTGTGGAAATCCTGTAATCATATTTGGGGAGAGCTGTAGCTTAATCCTATTGTCAAATGAACATTCAAAGTAGTTTAAGGCACCTTCTCATAAAGGATAAGAATTAGATCTTTCTACATTGCTTGCCGCACCCAGATCAGTAATTCAGTACCCTGTTCTTAGTGCTTTTCATGACTGTGTTAGAACCTATTCAAGTTTCTCTGCAACAGTCTGCATTTGAAGGTTGATTTTTAATTAAGCCATTTCTCACAGGCCTCTTCAAAATAGTTGCTTTAGGCTTGATTTTCTTTAGCAGTAGCAAATCCAGAAGTTTCTTATTAACTTCTTCAACAGCTGAGTGATGTATACTTAGGACTGTACAATATAGTTATATACTGTATACTAGTTATACAATACATGAAGTGAACTAAGTTACTTTCTGTCATACCCTGTGAATATTTAAAGCACACTTAAAACTGTATTTCTGTTACTTTTAAACTATGTTTTGTACTTTCAGTTTTAAATTGCCAATCTACATTGAAGGTGCTGTCTCCAGAAGATGGAAAAGCAGACATAGTAAAAGCTGCTCAGAACTTTTGTCAGTTGGTAGCACAACAGCAAAGAACATATACAGACCTGGATGTGAATGTGTTAGACAACTTGTTAAGTAGTAAGTATGATACAGTCCCTCAGGAGGAGGGAAGCATTATGCAATTCATAACGAATTTGACTTCTTATATACTTTCAACATGTATGCATCTTTGTATGTAGTCTATCAGAACAAGTTATGCTGAGTGCCATCAAACTTATGCTTGAAACTCTTGCTGTTTTGCTGCTTAGATCTGTTTAAGAAAAAAGCTCCAAAGGAAACCCTAAGCTAAGTTGGAGCATCTCATTTTCACAGAATTTACAAGCTTTGTGGGATGTTCTGGAAAAAAGTACTTCTGGGATAAGCTGAAATTAGACTTACAAGTAAGGTTAACTTCTTGCAATCTAGCATGCTGCAAGCCTAGGTGTGAGTGAGGTGTCTTTACAGATCTAGTTGCAGGAATTAAAACTGCCTAACTATTGGCCCTGAGTTGAACGCAAATAACAGGGTACTTACTGATCCTTTGCTGCTGTGTAACCCATGTCAGTTGTCTCCACTACTACTTCATGCAGATTACTGACTCTCTGTGCTGAGGTTGCATGGCTACTTGCAATAACTGTGAAAATAGCAGGGCTGCCCCCATTGCCTATGAGGGAAGAACAGTATTGTGCTAAGGAGCTTGAGTACTTTTTCAACTTGTCTAGATGATCAGTGTGTTAAGTGCAACTAGGTTCAGGTTTCAGTTAGTGCAGTTCAACTTGCATGTCTGCAGGCAAGCTGTGTGCCTGGTACACTGTTATAGTGTGGCTTCCGTTAATTGGAGTCTAGAGAGATTTCTCTCTTCCCTCCCTCATCCCCCAAACAAGTGATCAGATGAATTGCAGAGCAGATCTGTTAGTCTTAAGCCCAACTAAATTTTCCCTTTTTTAAGCGTATGGCATCGTATCTTCTTATAGTAGTGGAATTATTAATTGTGTGTTTAATATGACCATTGAGAAAGTAACTTAGATGGCTAGCCTGTTATGCCCCAAAGCAATTCAAGGAAGTGGATGATTGCTTCTGTAGAACAGTTACTCATCTTGAAGAACTGGTGCCAATGATACCCGTATACGTATTCTGGTCATTGATGCTGAAGTAGAGCTTATCAAACACTTGTTCCTGATCTACTATACTTGCATGTGTCTATTGTTCAAGTAATGCATGATAGCTGAGCGCAGAAAAAGAAATCTAGATTTTTTAGTCTGTCAAAACTGTAAACTTTCAAAATAAATTGTGTGGCTTTTATCTAAAGATAATATCTATAATGAGTCCTGCTTTTTAATCTGCTTGTTTTTAATGCCTAAGACAGTTGGAAGAATTAGTCTTCCATGACTGACTTAGTCCATGAAACTGCTCATTTTAGTTGTCGTGTTTAGTTTCAGTGTATTCTCAATTGCGAGGTACTGAACACAAATGCCTGAGTTGCTGACTTAAATGCAGAAGGAATTCTGAAAAACAGTACTTAAATAGCAGTAATCCGAGGGTTTTCATTCAAGAGAGTTCTGTAAGCTTCTGATTTTTTTTTTCCCTCATATTGATTTAAGTACATGATAATATAGTTGTTTTTTTATAACTTCCTCATATAGAATGTCCTTATTGAAGTCTGGTTCTAAAGTGATGGGGTTCTAACTTATGTGGCTTTTTAGGTTCTTCATTCTTGCTCAAATTCTTACAGCCTAAGTTTTCTTCAGTGTAGCTGTAGTTTGTTCTCAGCAAGCTTTCTTTCAGAAAAGGAGGTGCCAGCTACATTATAATACCTCTACTTGCTGTCTTCCTTTCCAATAATGAATATGGTGATAATGCTGTTCAAGTTGGTCTAGTTAATCTATGTGGAGAAGTCATAATACCAGCTCTACGAATTCATTCATGTTTCCCTCATAAAACTCCTGACTTTAGAAGGGATGTTGTGAGATTTCTTATCCTCAAGTGTTTGAGCCTTCTTGCCTCCTCATGGATTCTGCTACTTGGTCCTTCTGTCTTTTGTGTGCTGAACTTGAAGAGTGCTTTCCTTCTGTTCTGAGGGAGTTTCCATATGCAAAGTATCTGTAGTGTTGTTGCATTTAGATAGAGAAATGGATGCAAGGTAGAAGGCACAGTACTGTATTTAAACAGGCTGTTCTGACAGTAACACTATACACTGTTCATTTTCCTTCTTCAGATAGGAGCCAGAAGGAAATATTAGAATTAACTGGGCTCTCTGAAGGTCTTTTCCTGTTTGAGATATTCATTGCAGTGTTGGAAGATCCTGCTGCTGAACTGACCAGCTGAGGAGTACTCAGCTTCTGAATCAGCTGATGAGTAAAGCTGTCCACTTCCACCAGAATCCCCACTTCTAAGTATTGGCTGCTTCCCTGTAAAGCTGTTTCATACTAACATACTAGCTTACCAACACATAAGCAGCTTCAGCTTTATACTTCTCTTTGAGATAAGCTCTGAACTGCGGCTTTAGTAGAAATGCTTAGGGAATGCTCGAGGGAAAATAGCGTATTTGTCTCTGACAAAACGTTTACTGTTGTGATGATTCAATGAGGAGGGAGAATATGAATTTTGTTTTGAAATCTTCAGCTTCAATTTTAGAATGGGGGTGGAGGGGAAGAAGTCATATGAGACCTTAGTTCTGTTTTTGTTCTTCTTGACGTTAAGTTCCTCTACTAAGTTTAAGCTAGTATGTGTTTTGTTTAAAATAATAATAATCAAGTTAGGAGCAAGTAGGCAGCGTTGAATTTTGTCATCTGCTAAAGGTAAGAATTACACAGTGCAAGAACTCTTGCAGTTAAGTTGTGGAATTAGTGGATAGTAGGAAGGGCAGCAGGAAGTATCATGGCATGATCACTGCTCATAGCAGCAATATGGCAAAGTAGGATTATGACTGCTGAAATGCTTTTTGAGATGAGCTGGACAAGTGCATGAGGAACAGTTTACTTTTTGGTCTCCTTTTGGTATAGTACTGTTTTCCACATGTTGCCTTAATAAAATTGCTGGAATTAGCAGGGAAAGTTGGACTAAGACTGTTCATTCCAAGCATGTTGCCTATGTCAGTTCTAGTCTGTAGTACCTCAGGTGTGACCAATTGTATGGAAGGGGCCACTAATTGTTGTCTTCCTTGGAAGGTCAGTAGGAAGCTCTCACGGTGTACAAGACAGCAAGCTACTGAAGATTTAATTAGTTTTTCTTAACATGGGGAAAATTCCAAGCTCAGAGAACTGTAGTACTTGGTCTTCAGCTTTTTGGGGGGTGAGATCTACTACCTTGAGCAGTTGTTTATATGCCCAGTTCCAGAGACTGGGTATAGATAATGAAATCATCAGAGTGCAGATTAGGCTAGTTGAACAATAGTGGATGGGGTTTTACAGTATAGATAGTAAGAGTGGGGGTGCCTGGTGAACTGTGTCATGTAGTTGTGCCTTGGGTGGGTCACATCTGCTTACTAACAAGAGGAATAAGGCAATTTTTTTTTGCTCATTCTAACCAGGAAGATGCCACTTGCAACAGTTTGTCTGAAACTTTGTAGTAAAAATGTTTCTATGTCTGTGTAGCTCTATTCTGAGCAATCAGGCAATTAATCTGGCTGTACTTTTTTACAAGATGTTTCCTTGCTACCTTGATACCAGGTTTTCTATTTTTTTCAACAAAATGTCCTTAAGGTTCTTTTGTTAGTGGCTCTTTTACTGCACTTGACAGTAAATCCACATAGTTAAGGCTACAGTAAGTATGTGTTGGGATGTAACGTGTTCTGCTCTATTAAAATCAAGTTTGCCAAGACAAAACTAGAACAAGTCAGCTTTAACGGCACTGTTACGGTTTGCTGTTATTTAAAACAATCTAACTGTTCCCATCAGTGCCTTACCAAGTATTTGAAAACTAAAAGCGTTTAATTACAAAGCGGGTGCCTTGAGACTTAAAAACAAATCTTCTGGGGAGTTTGACAAAACCTAATTTAATTTGTTCTTACAGGTACAAGTGGATTTCCAGATCCTGATTTAGTCTTGAAGTTTGGTCCTGTGGACAGCACATTAGGGTTCCTTCCCTGGCACATCAGACTAACAGAGATCATGTGAGTTGTCTATAATTCCCGTGGAAACAGATTGAACTAATATGTAGCTGAATAAGTCACACTCTTCTTAACAGGAAGAGCTGCAAGAGGAAACATGTTTAGACAAAAATATCCAGAACTTGATGTCAGGCTTTAAGAGTTATTAAATGAGAACCTGTCAAATACTTCCTGCACTGTTGCTACTTTGGCTATGGTGAGGCAACAGCAGACTTTACTTCTGTTACCTTCTCTGTGATCTGATCCAAGTTCTGTTGGTGTTCTTTAAATGGGTTCTGGTACCTTACAGCTTTCTATGTCCTTTACACTGTCGCGTTATCCCATCAGAGAAACCAGATGATGATGCCTCTAGATTGCTATTCATCTTCAGTAATTAAACTGACTGTAGTTGCTGTATTTCTCAAGTCTGAGAGTATTTATAAGGGCACTGAAAAACATGTCTGGACAGAACTGCTTTCTCCAACTTTTGCACAGTACGAAAGTGCCATTGTAATTTAATGGGCAGGTTTCAATTGAAAGGGTGGCAGAATACTGACAGCAGCTTAATTACTATGAAGTTGCATCAGGGCTACAGTATTGAGAAACTCTACCATGTTGCAAAGACAGTAGCTTGCTTTCAGTAGACTGGCCTGCCATATCAATCGTGATACTTATAAAAGCTTATTAACTCTTACTATCTTGCTTTCTCAGTTCTTTGCCTTCCCACCAGAACATCAGCTACGAAGACTTTTTCTCTGCCCTCCATCGCTATGCAGCCTGTGAGCAACGCTGGGGAAAGTGACTTTTGGGTGAGCACACTGAGTTGTGCTTTCCATGGAAAGGAATTGATGTCTGTTTACAACCACCTGTGACCCATAAGTCTGGTTCATAGTCCTTTCTTAATTTATCAACAAATTCAATAAAGTGTCTTACCTTTCTAAAGAGTCTGTGTGAATGTGTGAGAATCTGTGGGGAAGGGGAAATTTGCAGGTTTGCTTTATGATAAGACATTTATTGCAAGCAGAGCTCTTCAAACCTGAATTACCCTCACTTTTATGTCCTGATGACCAGAAGAGCATGCAAGAATGTGTGAAATTCACAGAACAATGTAGGTAAGGATGTTATCCCTTTGAAGGTTCATGTCCTTCAGGTTTAATTTTAATTCTTCATGGTCAACTTTTCAGAGCTAATCACCTGATTATTTTGTATTTACTATATCATGTCTGAATTTTAGAAGTCTGTATTGGTACTGTTAACAGCTTAATAGACTGCTACTTAGCTGTCAGGACTAAGTCAGCAGTAGCTCTGGGAGTGTGAAAAGGTTCCATTAAAGAAGAATGGAAGCTTCTGTGGTAAGTGGATTAGGCGGTATGCTTATTAATGCTCATACTATGCTTTTTTTTTTTAAGAGATAAAAATGAAAAAAAGCAAAATACTCCTACAGCTTTGAGTGATATTTCTATCATCAGGCCCATTTTCTATGGGGAATAAGTATAAATGTAATTCCACATAGAATTCTAGGCTAAAGTGACAAGCCGGCTAAGGCTCTGGCATCACCTGTGGGGGGAAAAAGGTGTGCATTAGAAGCTCAAATGGTGTTTCACAGCAGATGAGAAGAAGGTCAAATGAGGCTGCACTAACAAACAGTACCTCAAATCTGAGAACATAGCTAGAAACACTAGCTAAGGAGTCTTCATTGTGGATTGTCTTAGTCTAGTTACTCTCTGCATACTGAAAGTGCTTGGAAGTTAAGTCATTGAAGCAGCATTTGGATGAGGCAGTATGTCCAGAGCTGTGTTATTTGGACACAAACATGACTATTTCAACCTTCTGGCCAGCATGCTACAGAACTGCTAGATACTTCATTCTGGAAGTTTTTTTCCTCTTTTACCTCTCTCCTTTTGGAAATGAGCCTGGATTTATTTTCTTCAGGATAGATCTGTGACCAGAAGGGAAAACATTCCCAGGGGAATTGCAAAACTTTAAAATACACTGCTTCATGAAGAAGGAAACTTAATTGTTGTAATAATGTTGTAAGAGTCTGCATAAGCTTAGCTGTAGGCTTTGGTTTGTTTTTTGTCATGCTAAGATTAGATTTCAGTTATAAGAGAGGGCTGTGGTCTATCTTATTTCACGAAAGAAAAAGATGTTTAATCGGCTAATGTTCTTAACATAATGTGACATCTCATTAGAGCTGGAATATAGTTGGCTCCTTTACAGTTTGATTTCTGATGTTTGCCAGTTGTTATATCCCAGAGAAGATGCGATGTTTCCTGGGTTTCGCCTTTGCCACAGGAGACATTTCTCACCAAGAGTTAGGTTTAACTTTTTTGTTGGACGGCAATCCTGAGTACTGAAGGTTAACTGCATTATGAATTTGACTTTATCAAAATGGAAGGTTGTGTGTAAATTAGCTTGTATGCATGCTGATATGTCACTAAAGCAGTTCTGGTGCTAGCAATAGAGAGAAAAAATGAGAAATGTTTAGTTCTCAAAAGTAATCTTTTTTTCTTAATGTTTGTGTTCAGCTGCCAAAGAATACTTACTTTATCTGAGCTGCCATTGGTCCTCTGATTCCTGCATATCTCAACTGACAAACGTTGTTTTCACGGTAGATTGATCTCAAAGTCTAGAACTTGTCTACGGAGGGATATCTAATGAAACTAAAATGATCAGTTCAGCTGCGTTTGATTCAACTTAATCAAATCTCTTCTGATGGCAAGTTTGATTGTAAATATCCATCCCGAAATTAATGGAGTTGAACTAATCCATGTTGGGATTATTTTTACTGTCCCTGTGTGGGCGATCCTCAGTGAGCTGTGCCAAACACACTGTGTATCCACCACTTGATCTCTGAATGTACGTTGCTGCAGTTAGCACCTCCCCAGCTTGCTCTGTGAGATCTGTGGTATAGCTGTGATGATGTTCTGTATGGCCGTAGTCTCTGGGTATTTGTACATAGTGTGTAAAACAAATTTTATGATAAGGGAATCGTTTTATTGAATTTTATTATTGGAAGTTAAACGTGAATCTGTAAAACAAGAAATCAATAAAAGACTGTAATCTTTCTACAGCCTGTGGTGATACATGAATACTTATATAGTGTAACCTTAAGCATATTGCTGTACTGCTGAGAAAGTAGGGAACTTCACTTTTCATGCCCTTTTTATACTATTCCTAAATTATATTGTAAGAACTGTTTGGTTTGTTTTTTCTATTAACCACTCCCAACTGCTAAGAAACTCTTTTGAAAGCTTTACTATTGAAAACGTTTACCATAAAACTCTTAGCCCTTGGAACCTGCTAAATTTGTTTCTGGCTACTAAGGAGCTTGCTGCTTCTGCCTGTTGCTGAGCCAGCCCTGAGCTGTGGTCTGCGCTGGGATTCCTGACATCACTGGTTTGGATCAGGGTCTAACTGGGGGTGTGGAAGAAGCATCTGCAGTCTGAGTGGTATGTTGGAAAGGGTCTTCAGGCAAGGCTTGAATAAGCATTAGGGGTCTTGGTGGCTATGAGCCAGCAGTGGGGCATTGCTACAGAGACCAAAGATCTGGGCTGTGCTGAGAGTGTTACCAGCAGGTCAAGGGAGGTGGTCCTTTGCTGGCATCTGGTGAGACAGTGCAAATCCAGCAAAGGGCTGTACTGTGATGTGGAAAAGAGTTATTTTAGAGAGGCTCTTCACAGCAAACCATCTAATGTGGCAGGGGGTCAGTGTGTGACGCTTTAGTTGTTGCTTTAATTGTTTATACTTTAACTCAGAGGAAAGCAATAGATGATTAAGCACAACTGGGACTGCTTGGCTCACTCCACATAACTGAAGGAGCGTGCTGGGTCCTGGCAGTGGTTAGTTCTTAGTAAGCCTGCAAATTAACGCTTGTGTCTCAAAATCCCAGCTGTTGACAGGAAAGCTATATTCTTTACTCAGTTGTTTGACAATAGAGGTTTTTCCTTGTTGCCTCTCAACACACTTCTCAGGCTCCCCCCCTTCCTTAACTCGGTCATATTGGCATGCTGTTCCTTGGAAGTGGAAGCTCCTGGTAGGAAAACTGTTTGGTAGACCCTAGATATGCAAGTAAAACTACCAGTGGACAGTGAATGCAGAGGAAATTGTATGGCTTTCTACCACATTAGCTTGCTCTTAACTTCACAGTTGCCAGCATTAAGCTGCTCATTGAAAATCAGTTTGGTTGTGTTTGGTGCATGGTGTGCTTCAGGAGGACAGGGCTCTCAGCTGGCTTTTAATAGCATGGCACCAGTGGCTCTCCATCCATAATGCAGTTAATTTACAATTTCAGTAATGAACGTTAAGAGTTCACTGTATGGTGGAAGTTCAACAAAGCCAAGTTCTAGCTCATGCTACGCCGAACTTCCCAAGGAGCGCTGTTGTGAAGGTTACAGCTTGTCCAATTTTCATCACGTTGTGAATGACTAAATAGCTTCTAGATATTTTCTGGGAGCTAAGCTGCTTTGATAAGCTTGAAATGCTAAGCCAAACGAATCAAAGGCTACACTTTATACCTCTGCACAACTTTTTCCCTCAGATCTGACAAATTTGAACAGAGACTTGCAAACACTTCATCTGCTGTGTGTTCTTCTATTAAGTGGTACGAGGCCTCACTGAATTCTACTGAATCAATTTTGGAGAGCCTTAGGATTGTTCCTTAATTGCATCCAAAACAACTTTTTCAGATGATGAATAATGTTATGTATTACAGAGAAGCATGCCTCAGCCTTTACTTTGAAGCACTTCACAAATTAATGTTTAATGGAACTGTTTGCCTTGAGGTCTTTGCTGCACTATCTAACTGGCTGAACACGAACACAAGCTGGGGCTGTTTCATCTCCTTGACAAGCCTTGCTGCTTTAGTATGGCATGTGTTTTCTGGATGGGTCGGTTTTTAGTACTTCTCTTTCTTGTGTTTGTCTCCTTGGCCTGCAAAAATACCTAGGCCTCCCCTTGCAACAAAAACAACAGAAGCGTCTAATGGATCGATTGTTGAGGAAACATTGCTTATGAGAATGTTCGCTTGAGCTAAACCCTTGGCTGCTGTGACAGATTTGTAATACAGCTCAAGTGTGCATTAAAGGTTTGGTAGCTGATAAAGTGAGAAGGAAGGTTTTTCTGGCTCCTTGGCTGCAGCTGTTTATTGTAATTTCAATGGGAATTTTCTGATGCAGCTATTAAAGTTAAAAGCTTCCTGTGGGACTTCAGGTTCAGAAATTCTACAAAAGTTGCCTCTTGGTTGGCAAGGTGCCTACTAATTTCAAGAACACGAAGGCATCTGAGAAAGTGTCTGCTAACACCAGGATGTTTCTGTTAAACTGATTTCATGAGCAGTTTTGCAGCTGGCAGCTCTTGGGTGTAAAGGAAAGGCTGAGAAGGTTAGTTGTTCAGCCTGGGGAAGGCTCTGGGGAAAACTCATGTGCAGCCTTCCAGTACTTAAAGGGGGCTTTTAAGGAAGATGGGGAGTGACCTTTTTAACCAGGGTCGATAGTGACAGGACAAGGGGGAATAGCTTTAAACTGAAAGAGGGGGGAGATTTAGGTTAGATATTAGGTGAAGATTCTTTACTCAGGCGGTGAGGCCCTGGCACAGGCTGCCCAGAGAAGCTGTGGGTGCTCCATCCCTGGAGGCACTCAAGGGCAGGTTGCATGGGATCCTGGATGGCCTCAACTGGGGGTGGCAGCCCTGCCCACAGCAGGAGTTGAGGCTCGATGGGCTTTACGATCCTGTCCAACCCAAGCCGTTCTGTGATTCCATGATTGTTCTTTGTGCTTGGAAATTGGTGGAAAGTCTGAGGCAGAGGGTTAGTGAGAGAAAAGGAAAGCAGGAAGGGACTGAACTGCTCTAAGCAGGGGATTACTGATCACTAGCCAGTGCTCAGTCTCACCAGCTGCTGAAGGAAGGCTTTAGAGAAAAGGCCAAGCATTTTGCTATGGGCACTGTCAGATCAGGAACATCGCTTGCTTTTGAATTTGGAGAGGAAGCATCAAGGCTGGACGTTCACAGGCTTCACTTGCAGACTTTATGCATAGCTTGTGTATTTTAAAGCGGTTTCATCTAATAGAAAGTGGTCATCTCCCTTGAGCACTAGCCAGTGCACCTGCAAGACCCACAGCTCGTTTTGAGGTGAGTGCTCTGCTCCACAGCTGCCGAGTAAGCCCAGCTCACTGCCCAGCAGGTGCACTGATATCAGCCAGGGCCTTGCAAGGCACCAGTGACTGTGATACTGCAGTGGCAGGTTTCTCCCCAGACTGCCTGACATGCCGACAACATCTCCTGCCTCCTGGTTCTGTTACTGAAGCCCCGTATGTTCTGCTTGAGTTCCTATGTGCAAGCACATTCTGGAGACATAAAACAGCATCTGTGATGATGCTCACTACCTTGTAACTCTCTCTGTGCAGCTGCTTCTGGCCATGTTTTATTGAACTGGCTCTTTTCCAAAGCTCAGATTGGCTTCATTCTCTGATGCTGAGGGCAGAGCTGAGCACACATGTGGGTGGAGGGCTGAGGTGAGGGTTCTTCCCATCTTTTGCTGCCTCTCCCTGTCATCCCATCACCACCACTGAGTGCCACGTTGCCTGCACGGGCATGAGGCCTCCACCTGGCCATGTGCTCTTTTCTTGCTCCTGTGTGACATTTTGTGTTGATTCTTTTCTTCCAAAATAAATGAAGAGGTTGTCTTTCTTTAAAAGGGTGCATCTGGTTCTATTATTATTACTTCTATCATCTTAAAAATATGGGAGAGATGGCAGCAATGCTGGAAGAAGAGATTTAGGGGGGATCTTATTAAATGGAAAGAGAAGAAAGAAAGTGAGTTTCTATTTATGTATTAGCTCTGATTTGAATTTAAAAGTGGGAGTGAAAAGATGGAGCTTCTAGCATCACCAGCTCAGCTGCACTGCACAGTGTGTGTGTGCGCGTGTATGCAAAATGAACTGATTGATGCCGCAGCAGTTGTGCAATATAACCACTTTGGTGTTGCTGAGCTTTTACTTCCTTCTCTCCCTCGGCATCCTGCTGGTGGCATTTAAACCCCAATACACTGTGACTGTGCTTACCCAGTTTATCCCTTCTTAATTTTTTTCACTGCGATATTGTCAAGTGAATTCGTGTTTCCTACAGGAGAACTGAGACCTGTGGTTGTTCCTGCAGTGGTACAGGGTCCTTTGCATTCACGAGGAGCCTACAGAGGTGGATAGTGATAGGACAAGGGGGAATGGTTTTAAACTGTGACAGGGGAGGTTTAGGTTGCATATTAGGAAGAAGTTTTTCACACAGAGGGTGGTGACACACTGGAACAGGTTGCCCAAGGAGGTTGTGGATGCCACATCCCTGGAGGCATTCAAGGCCAGGCTGGATGTGGCTC
>PPHD01017296.1:0-15120 GCA_002909625.1 Bambusicola thoracicus
AAGGAAGGAAGGAAGGAAGGAAGGAAGGGAGAAAAATAATAAAATAAAAATACAAGACGTGCACAATGCTTAAACAGATGAACTTCGTACTTTCTGATATTTTGTTATTATCCTACTTGTTCTGCTTTTAAAGAAGAAAACAATATCTGTAGAAGGAGCTATTGTTATTTTACTGGAATTGATGAGGAAATGAGAACTATCAAAATTCTTCGTGTCAGCACCTGTGACCACTGCCACACAATAACAATGAGAAAAAAAATTAAAAAAAAAAAAAAAGCCAGTTATCAGTGTCTTATCCAGATTTTTTTTATCCCACTTTCCCCCATTCTTTGTAATAAAACACATCCTGAATGCGTCTATCCGTAATTATTTCAGCAACAGTTGGAGTCACACAGAAATGGATGGCAGGGAATCTGCAGTTATAACTTCTTTACACTGACACATTATGACACCAAGCTAAGTGGTGCGGCTGACACAATGGAAGGAAGGGATGCCATTCACAGGGACTTCAACAGACTCAAAAGGTACACCTGGGGGGAATCTATCAAGGTTCAACACAGCAAGGTGCAAAGTTTCGCACTTGGGCTGGAGGAATCCCAGGCATATATACAGACTGGGAAGAGTAATCCTTGAGAGTAGCCCTGCAGAGAAGGACATGGCTGTCCTGGTGGATAAAAAACTGAACATGAGCCAACAGTGTGGTATCTTGGTCTCCATCAGAAGAGGACAGGGACAGGGTGGTGATTATCACTCTCTACTCCACCCTTGTGAGGCCTCAGAGTACTGCATTCAGGTCTGGGGACCCCAGTACAAGGAGAGCATTCAGGGGAGGGCCACAAAGATAATCAGAGGGCTGGATCACCTGCCCTACAAAGACAGGCTGAGGGAGCTCAGCTGTTCAGCCTGAAGAAGAGAAGGCTGCAAAATGATCTCACTGCAGCCCTCTAGTACATAAAGTTAGCCTACAGACAGGAGGGTAGTCAACTCTTTACAAGGGTAGATAATGGCAGGACAAGGGGAAATGGTTTTAACTTGAAGGAGGGAAGATTCAGGTTGAATATCACAGGGAAATTCTTTACTATGAGAGTGGTAAGGTGTTGGAACAGGCTGCCCCAGATAGGTTATGGATGCTCCACCACTGGAGGTGTTCAAGGCCAGGTTGGATGGGGCCCTGGGCAGCCTGGTCTAGTATTAGATATGGAGGTTAGTGGCCCTGCCAGTAGTACCGGGGTTGGAGCCTGATGATCCTTGAGGTTCCTTCCAACCCAAGCCATTCTATGATTCTATGATAGATTCATCTGAAACTCCTAGCTAAAAATCAGCTCTCTCTTTTGCCACGTCCATTTTTTTTTTCAAGCTGTTACTCCCATCCTATGGTAGTGATATCCTGGTATGCACAGCAGGGATATTCACTGTCCCTTTCAAATAATAGCCCTGAAAAAATAAAATCAGATATTAGATATGTAATTATTGGGTGCTAAACAGAGAATATCCTGTATTATCTCCTGCACCCATCTGAGTATTTTCATCCCTGTTTTTCTTTTTTTCCCCCATTTGCTGAAAGTTTAATTCTTATAAATATTATACATTTCAAAGCATGTAACACTGCCCATATTCCAGATATTTTAATGGGCAAAATGAAGTATAATCATAGTTTCAGGGCATTTTTTTCCTATTCAAATCTACCATTATGAAAGCAAAGAAATTTGGCTTAAAACATACATAGAAATTGTTGGCAGTCATCAAGGTCAAATGGGTGAAGTATGTGGTTAACCCCAGGTGGCCCAAAATATTTGGAAAATTCCATTTACTTTGCTACACACTTTGAGTGTATCTAAGCAGTACAGAGCATGTTTTTTTAATGGCTCAGACCCTGGAAGGAGGAAGTGGCCTGCTGTTCATTTCAAGATCAGACACACTGCCTTGTCAGGCATGAAGAGTACCAGGTGGGACCACTCAGCTGAGTAATATCAACAAAAATCTTGCCGAATTCCCTTTAGACTTTCTAAATATGCATGCTATCTGCTTTTATCAGAATCGGAAATATGAAGGCAAAAAACAGCAGAAAAAATTACAGGATATTAGACATACATCTACACTAGTCAATGGATGATGCACTGGCCAGGTGAACCCTCACTTTAAGCTGTCTGGGAGATGCTAGCTCAGGTATTAGAAATAGTCCAGACTTATAGGCAGAAAATACTGACAACCTCATTAGCTTGCTCAAGGTACACAAGGTCATTTTCTTGGATAGCCTCGTCCCCAGCTCAGGACACATTCAAACTCCAAGTGCTCTCCAGGATCAAGGAGGAGCAGCATGAGGGTCTGGCCACTTTCTGTTGCAGTGACTAGTTTAGCCTCCTGAGTCAGCACAATGTATCATTCAGTGAAGCCCTGCTCTCAGACTCATTACATGAGTAGCTCTGCGGCAAGCTGATTAACTACCCTTTGGTGCTAAAGACAGCGTTGCAGAGATCATCTATGCTGATGATTTCAGTTCTCCAGTCTGCTACTGACACTTCCAGGAAGATTTGTGTAGCTAATACCCATCTCTACTGGCCTCCAAAAGGTGGGAACATCAACCTCATCCAAATTGCTATAGCCTGTTCTCACATCAAGTATGCAGCATGTGACTCATATCATAGTATATAAGTCATATTTTATGGAGATTTTAATAGCACATCATTTGTATCTTACAGTTTTATTAACAGTGGTGGTGTTCCTGAAGACCATCCTGCCACTGGTGGGTTTCATGAATGTGCGGATGACATTTTCATTGACAAAAGTGCTCTAGAGATTGAACAGGTCATTCCATTGCCAAGTCATGAAGAACTAACAACCCATCAAGTGTTTCACATCCTTCTGATCATATGGCACTATTATGTGACTTAAAGTGGAAATAGGCCAGGTCTTGAGTGGTGCTATTTGGTGTTTTCAAGTGAACTAACTTATTGTTGGGGAACTCAGGTTAAGTCCTGGCTTGTATGCTATTAAAATGAAAGTTAGAGCAAATACAAAAAAAATGTTAATGCCTTTAATGGTTCTGCTGAACATCATCTCACTGTTCATAACGAATTTGCACAACTTTTCCATTCTCTGTTTACATGCTAATAGGAAGAATATTTCAGATGTGGAGTTTTGAAAATTGGATTATCATATACCCTTTTTATAGGTTTTTAAAAGATTAAAATTATTTTGTTATAGATATGCGTTTAATCTAATTGATAAGTGTATAAATTGAAACCCATTTAATTAAACCTCAATGTGATTACTGTCATAACAAGATAAAGTTTTTAAAATAAACTCAGAAACTGTCTCATACCAAGTTTTTTTTTGTTTTTGTTTTTGTTTTGTTTTTGTTTTTTTAGCAAATAGCATTATCAAAGTACGTGTTACCTTCTGAAAAAAAAAATCTTTAATCATCAGTGAGTAGATTTGCTCAGTCAACAACTACATTAAATTCAAGATAATTGCTTTGGAAGTTCTATCCTTGCTCGTTTATTACAGGTAGTGAGTGTAACTTCAGTGTCTATTCAAATTGGATTTCATACATAGGTTACACCTATTGTTCTTTCTGTTGTCTATAGTCATTACTAACAAAAAAATACTTGAGTTTAGAACAGCTAGCTTGGGATGGAAGGGAACATTTTAACAATATAATTTAAATTTAATAATCTCAGGGGAGATTTAGATTGAATATAAGAAAAAGTTTTTACAATAAGGCTAGTAAAGCACTGGAACAGGTTGTCCAAGGAAAAGAGGAGTGCCCAAAACTGATGACATTCAAGGTCAGGCTGGACCAGGCTCTGAGTTGTAGATGTTCATTGCGGGGGAGTTGGACTAGATGACCTTTAGTGGTCCCTTCCATCTCAAATGGATGTATGATTCTATGACTGCATTTTATACACTGTATGTACTACAAGTATAACCTATTCACTGTATTGAACAATCCCTTTAAATACATGAGAAATATCTAAAATCAAAGCTGAATTCTCACTAATGGAGAAAGACTTTCAGGGCAGAAATACCAACACAAAAATAAGTCCTGATAGTAAGAAAACGTTTATTACAGCTTTGCAGCTTCCAAATCCATTAAGATAAAAACCACAGAAAATAACAAAAAGTAGTTTGCAAAGATCTTGAGGTTTCCCAGAAAATCTGACCTAAAGCACTCTCTTTTCTGACTCAGGACTACTTAGTCAAATGTCTTTGGCTACAAACTGAAAGGATGTTACTAACCAAGGATCTATATTTTTAATAATGACTTCAAGAAAAAAAAAAATCACTTCTGAGGGCAGTGGAAGGTACAACACATATTTATCATTGGATGGTGAACTGCTTTCCCATAGTGTATCCTACATGCCATCACCATCCTAGTTGCACTTCCATCTGGAAACCTGATCACAGCACTTTCCCACAGAAACTACAAAGAGCTCATTGCTGAAGTGTTCAACCACTGTATCAACATCTTTTCTTGTCCCAGTATTAATAACAGTTCGTAGTATTTTGAGACAGTCTATGCAGATCATTTTGAATGTTGCTTTGCAAACTGTTGCTTGAACTCCTTTATAAAACTATCTCACTGCTGCCACTCTGAAGGGATAGTTTTCCTTAAAATATTAGAAATTTGGAGGTTATCCTGGTTGCATTTCAATTAGAAGAGTGATTCTAGTCAACAGTGAGGAATACTACTCATTGTTCACAATTTTCTTGATTAATACCTGCAATAACATAGAATTATAGAATTAGTCATAGAGACACAGAATTATAGAATCACAGAATGGCTTGGGTATCAAGGGATCTCAAAAATCACCTGGTTCCAAACTCTCTGCTTTGGGCAGTGTTGCCAGCCAGTAAACTAGGCACTAGGAGTTAAGTTTTTAGTCTATCAGGACACCCAAGTCTTTCTCCCCAGGACTGCCCTCAAAGAGTTCATCCTCCAGTCTGTACCTATATCTGGGATTGCCCTGATACAAGCGCAACACCTTGCACTTGGCCTTGTTGAACGTCATTAGTTTCACATGGGCCCACCTTTTGAGCTTGTTCAGGTCCCTTTGGATGGCATCCCTTCCTTCTATTGAACCAATAGCACCATTCACCTTGATGTCATCCACAAACTTTCTGAGGGTGCGCTCAATCCCATCATCTGTGTAGCTGATAAAGATGTGGTGTTCAATGTGGTACAAGTATGAAAGTTTAGAAACAGCATTTAAAACAAACAAAAAGTTATAGATATCTTATTTCATATAGTGAAATTACACTGTTTCTATTTACAGAATAGCATGCGTTTTGTTTCAGTTATTTGAGAAGTGACAACTGACAGTGAGAGACAGTGTGCGCCTCACTAAAAGGGACATGTTGATCTTTGCAAACAGGTCAGCTAGTCTGGTAGGAAGGAATAAAACTAGGTAAGATGGGGGAAGGAGAGGGTTACAAAGACAGTGTAAATAGGCAAAACATGGCTTGAGTTGTGATGTGAGGGGATGGCAGTAGGTGAGGAAGATGCACACAGAACATTATAATGGAGGATCTTTTTGTACTTCTCACAGACTTAACTACTTTTCTTAAATGTCTGCACACCAATGCACACATTATAGGGAATAAACAAGAAGAATTAAAGATCTGAGTGCATTCACAGGGATACAGTATCAGTGAAATTACAGAGACCTGGAGGGATAGTTCACATGACTGGAGTGCTGCCATGAATGGCTATGTAATTTTTAGGAAAAGGATGGGCCAAGAATGTGAAGTGATAGAGTTGTCCTTTACACTGGAGAACAACTGGAATGCATAAAGCTTTCCCTTGGGTGGCTGAAGAGTGAGTCAAGAGCTTAAGAAAGAATTAAAGGGCAGGCTAACACGGATGGCACTGTTATGGATATTTACTACAATTCACTCAATCAAGATGAGGAAGTTAATGAGACATTCTATTATGGGCTAGAATTAGTCTCATGATCACAGATAATGGTACTGCGATAGCTGAAGTTCAGTACACCAGCATCTGCTGGAAAGATTTTCCAGCTGAACAGTGCAGGAGGCTCCTGCAAAGGATTGATGATAACCTTCTGACACAGGTGTTGAACTAACAAGGGAAAGGGTGTTGCAAGGCCTTGTGCTAAGACATAAGGAAGGACTGATTGGAGATGTGAAATTTGGTGGTAGCTTTAGCTTCAGTGACCATGAGATGGTAGAGTTAAGGATCTTACAGTGAGGATAAAAAGCAACATGTAGAATCACAACTACTTCAGAGAATCTAACTTTGGCCTCCTCAGGAACCTGCTTGGAGGAATCTCATGGGATTAGGCCCTAGAAGGAGGAGGAATCCAAGAGAGCAGGACAGTATTCAAGCATCTGGTCTTCCAGGTTCTGAATAAGCGTATTCCTACTAGTAAGAAGTCTAGCAAAGGAGAGAGGAGACTTGCATGAATGAACAAGGAGATCATGAGAAAATTCAGACTGAAGAAAAAGTATACAGAATGTGGGAAAGGAAATACGTCAGTTGGGAGGAATTATGGAATGTTGTTAGAGCATGCAGGGTTGCTACAAGAAAGGTTAAAGACCATTTGGAATTTAATCTTGCAAGGAGTATAAGATAACAAGAAGAGGGGGTCTTCCGATATGTCAAGAGCAGAAGGAAGATTTGTGAAATTATGAACCCACTACTGAATGGGACAAGAGCACTGGCTGTCATTGAAATCAGGGAACTAGACACGTTAATCCAAATGACAGGTCAGAAAGTTGACCTTACTTTAGTGCGATGTTGGTTGTATGGTGGATTGCTCCTCCTAGCACTCACAGTAAGGAATTAAAGATCGCCAATTTTATACATTTTGATATGTGAATACTCATGCAATTTCCATGAGGTGCCCACCTATTCCTAGAATTGCTATACATTATAAAAATTAATATTATGTATGTGCTGTGTTAATATGGGGTTCTTGCAGAAGGGTCTTTGGTGGCTGTGAGGCTCCACAGGGAAGTGTTATCTAGGCAAAAGGTCATGTGTAACACAAGCCAGGTCCTATATACGCCCAGGAACTTATTAACAAAAAATCCAACTGTTGACTAAGTTTCTGATTATCATTTTGACCTTGCTATGGCATCTAAATTATCAAAACTACCTGGGTATAGTGTACCTCCTCAAGGCTTGTGAAATGCCAAGGCTCTGCTTTTAGGCTCCAGATGTCATGCTTATCTAGGAAAAGGGCAACCTTCACTAGACAGAATATCACTTTGATGCAAAATTTGAATTAATTGCCAAAGACCCTAAATTTATTGCCAGGTATCATCTCACTTTGGAATTAGGTAGTTCTTCTGACTACTTCAATATACCTCTTTCGGTGTATTTTTCAATACATCTTATGCTGAGTCCTGTGCTGCTTATGGTTACTACTATACAATTAAGTCCTTTTAGGAGAAAGGCTCACCATCCTTTCAGGGACCATTCTCCTATTTCTTGCAAGATCTAGTTAAGCCAGTTATTTTCTGCAGCCTCCCTAATACCTCTACTATCTTCTGCTACATTCCTCATTTCACCCATTTGAACCTGTAAATCATTAATAAGGTTTGGAATGTGAATACAACAAGGTTCTTTGCCCAGTTTTAGATATCCACAAACTCCTTGGTCCTTTACCAGAGTAAGTCTAAAATTAACCAATTTTGCAAGGTCATTTTGGTATTAACTTGAACCTGCTTATTTAGAATTTGAAACCCCTCTTGAGCAGCTCTCTACAACATTTCTACTTGCCAAGTTAAATTTTCTTGCTACTGAGATTGTACATCTTACCAAACTCTCTTATCTATGTCAAAACCAAACATTCACTTATGTTCCCATTCATCACATCGCTTATCACTATGAGAAAACACAGAACCCAAGACTTAACAAATTCTGAATTAATCTTAAATGCAACTGTCCTTCCTGCTTGAGAGTCCATCCTGATGTTGCAGCTGGCTTAACTTGCTGTAATAAATTCATCAGCCAGTTCCCTCAATTTTGAGTGCCAAATATGTGGTGAATAAGATCTGAAAGAGTACTCTACCCTTTTCCTTAAGTGAGTCATCTAACAATGTCTTCAGATACACCCAACCCCAGGTTGGTACCTGTGTATAGTACATCCAGGGGTAAAGGTGACCATAAAATGACATACCTGTTGAGAGAAGACAAAACCTTTCGGAAGGATATAAAATATTCTTTAATCTTTTGCTCCCTGAGGTGATGAACTTTCCCCTTCTGTAGACTGATAAAGACTACTAAATGGAATCTCATAAGGACTACTCTTAGGGTCCTGTCCTAATTATTAAGAAGTGGGTCTTACTGTAATTATTAATAAGTTGAGTGGTAAAGCATCTGGCCATTTTTATTGTGATTCTTGGCAAATTTTACTTATTTGACTTTTTAAGTTCTGATTCACTATTCAGCCTGCAAAGGAGCAGTTTGCAGGGAGACCTCACTGCAGCCTTCCAATATTTTAAGGGAGTTAATAAGCATAAGGGAAAACAACATTTTATGTGGGTAGACAGTGATAGAACACTGGGGAAATGGTTTAAAGCTAAAGGAAGGGAGATTTAGATGTCAGGGGGAAGTTTTTTTTACTGAGAGAGTGGTGAGGTAAGGGAACAGGATGCCCAGAAATGTTGTGGATGCCCCATCCTTGATGGTGTTTAAGGCCAAGTTGAATGGGGCCCTGGGCAATCCGATCTAGTACTCAATCTAGCAGTTGGCAATTCTGCCTGTGGCAGGGGGCTGGAAACTGATGATCCTTGAGGTCCCTTCCATTCTCTGATCTAATGATTCTATGACTCATCCTTCCCACCTAACTGCTAGATTGGGGTCTCCATTGAACATGGTGATCTCATTCTATTCTAATGATTCTAGGTAGAGCTTGCACTATTTCTGCAATGAAGTGTGGGCTTCTTTCTGAAGACATACCTTCAGGTACCCCAAATCTGAGTATGATTTCTCTTAATAAAACCTTTATCACATCATGAGCTTTGTTGTTGCAACAAGGGATGATCTCTGGCCATCCTGAAGCAGTATCTACCAGTACCAATATGTACCTACACACATTGCTACACTAATTCACAAAATTCTATCTGCCAGTGATCTGGACAGTTTTCTTTCTTAGTTGTTCTGAGTGGAGGCCGTATAGTTTTATAAGGACAGTTTTTCAAACAGGTTTGACATCTTTATACAATGCTCTTTATGATTCCTGCCATTCACACACTTAAAAATTGGTGTCTCATACTTTCAGTCATTGCCTCTATTCTTCAGTGTGCTGATTGATGAAAATCTACTGCCAGTTAAACCTGCTTTTCAACTCCCCTCCTTCACAAAGCTGCTAACATTAACAGCTCCTCAAGAGGAAGTATCTAGTATATCAGCCCAACTGGAATATACTTGTTCAGTAGTTTGGAGGCAGACACACTTCAGATCCCCTTCCTCTGTTCTCACTGTTAAGAATACTGCAGGGTTCAAAATGTTAGCCATTTTCTGTTTGACAGTTCCAGTAACACAGCTCAGTATTTCAGCATTCTGCTGGTGGAAAACCAGTAGCCTCCACTCTATTCTGTGACAGCTGTCACCATGCACAGCACCAATGCTGTCATATTTTTGTCCCAGAGCCAGCTTCCTAGCTTCCTGTATCAAGAATACTGTAGCTGTCATTGCCCTGAAACATTATGACCATCTTTTGCTGACATTATCAAGTTGACTTGAAAAATACCCCACAGGTCTCTTCCAGCGTTCTAATTCCAGTGCCTGGACCCCTATGTCAATATTCAGCATTTCATGCACAAACAGTTTGAATTATTTTTCTTACCAGTCTGGCTTTCAGCTTCAGATATACAGTTACCAGTTCAGAAGCTTTGATTATCATAGAGTTGGTTCCTGCATCACACAGCAATGGCATTACCGCATTCTCTTGTTACTCAGGGATTTCAGATTCAGGAGATGATTCCTACAACGCAAAGACCTGGGCCTCTATGATCCTTACCTCTGGAATACATACTTGAATTTTTCCATCTACAAATGTAATTAGTGCTTGTAACTTGCTTAGTATATCTCTACCTAAAAGTGGCACAGAACATTCAGGCATATACAAAAACTGATGAGTTAATAATCTTTTCCCAATCCTAAATTTTAACTGTTGAAAAGATGGCTTGTTCTCCTTCCTCCCTTTGACACCAATGGCTGAGGCTGTTTGATTACTTTACTGCTCCTTACAAACAGAGTAGGGTGCTCCTGTATATACAAGGAATGTCATCCTGTTTCCCCAACCTCCCTGTAAACAGGGATTCTGTTGGGGATAACTTCAAATCTTCTCTCTGAAGCCCTCCTCTGAAGCCATCCTGCTGCATCTGCTACATCATTGTGGCTGTCTTCTTTGACACTCCTCTGAAACTTTTAAATCTCTGCTGACTTAATGGGCAATCCCTTTGCCAGTAGCCTTTTTGTAGGCATGTAAAACATCTCCCCTGTACATTACCTTGCTTGTATGTTTCTCATGGTCCTCCTCTTGGAGGTCCTTTCATCAGATTATGTCTTCTCCCTGTCTTTTGCGGTAAGGACATCACTAATAATTTTCTCTCTCTATCTCTTACTTTTCCTTCATTTACTTCTCTATTACTATATACCTTCCATCAGCTTCCTATAACTTATGCAGAAACTGGGAATCATCTTCTATTCTCTGTAATATGTGCCTAATTCTTGGATTTGACTACCCATAAAAATAGATATTAACTGTTCTGCATCCCTTTCCTTATCCAGGTCCAAACGAGTGTATTTGTTAGCTGTGGTAACTAAACTACTGAGAAAGTCTTGCTCCTGTTCTTCACCACTTGGCAAAATTTAGAAAAATTCTTTTGCTTTACGGATAGCATGCCTCATGCCAGAAGAAATAAATTGCTGATATTTATTCAATAATTCTCACTGACTCTGATTATTCACGTCCTTTTGAGGATCCACTTGCTACCTCAGCAAGGATTCTTTCTGCTTCTTCCTTCACCCTTGCTAAAACTATGCTTCTTTTTTCTTGTGTCAACAGTGCATCCAGTATCACAAGTAAATCATTCTAGTCTGGATCCTGAGTTCCTGTCATAGCTTCCATCACCTTAGGTACCTTATCTGGGTCCTCCCTGTAAGTTCCCAGAGATTCTTTCCATGATTGCAAATTTTTCACTGAAAATGGCACTTTAACTCTTACCAGTCTGCTGTGTGCATATGGGTCCACTACTGAATGGGACAGGGGCACTGGTGACAAAAGTTTCAGAGATGGCAGAGTAACTGAATGCCTTCTTTGCATCAGTCTTCATTTCTGAGATCAGCCTTCTGGAACCTTAGACACTGGACATGAGGGAGGAAGTACAGAAAAAGGAAGATGAGGGAAGAAGACCAGAAAAAGGAAGACATAACTGTGGTGGAAGAGATCTGGTTTACAAATCATTTGGGCAGATGTAGCTCTCACAAGTCCATGGGCCCTGAAGGATTGCACACATGAGAGCTGAGGAAGCTGGTGGTAGGCCACTATACATCATCTTTGGGAGGTCATGGTTAACTGCAGAGATACTTAAGGACTGAGAAAGCCAATGTCACTCCAGCCTTCAGAAAGGGCAAAAAGGAAACTACAGACCAGGCAGCCACACCTATATCCCAGGAAAGGGGATGGAGCAGCTCATCTTGGAAGTCATCTCTAAGAATATAGGGGACAAAAAAGTGATAGGGGCAGCCAGCATGGTTTCACCAAGGGGAAGTCATGCTTAACCAATCTGATTGCCTTCCATGACAGAATGACTGACTGGATAGAGGAGGGAGACTAGTGGATGTTGTCTACTTGACAGCAAGTTTTTTACACTCCCATAACATACTTGTAGGTAAGCTCAGAAAATGTGGCATAGATGAGTGGACAGTGAGGTGCTCAGAGTTTTGTAATGAGAAGCACTAAGTCCAGTTGAAGCCCTGTGTGTAATGGTATCCCCCAGGAGTCTGTAATGGATTCAGTCTTGTTCAGTTTATTCATCTGTGGCCTGGATGAAGGCACAGAGTGCACCCTCCATAAGTTCACTGACTATACCAAATTGGGTGGAACGGTAGATACACCAGAAGATTGTGTTGCCATTCAGCAAGACATTGACAGGATGGAGTGATGGACAGAGAAGAATATAATGAAATTCAACAAGGTCAAGAGCAGAGTCTTGTATCTCAGAAAGAATAACCGCATGCACCAATATAGGTTGGAGGCTGACCTGGTGAAAATCAGATCTTCAGAGAAGGACCTGAAAGTCCTGGTGGACATCGGGCTGACCATGTCCCAGCAATGTGCCTTTGTGGCCATAAAGGCTAATGATATCCTAGGGTGAATTAGGAAGAGTGTTGCTAGCAGTCAAGGAAGGTTCTCCTTCCCCTTTACTCTGATGAGACAGTAACTGAAGTACTGTGTCCACTTCTGGGCTCCTCAGCACAAGAAAGACATGGAGCTCCCAGAGTGAGTCCAGCAAAGGGCTACGAAGATGACTAAGAGACTGAATTATCTCTTCTATAAGGAAAGGCTGAGACAGCTGGGCCTGTTCAGCCTGGAAAAGAGAAGACTAACAGAGGATCTTATTAATGTATACAAATACCTTACAAAAGGATACCAACAGGATGGAGTCAGGCTGTTACTGTCATACCCAGCAACAGGAAAAACACAATGGAATCAAAATGAAACGCAGGAAGTTCCATCTGCACATGAAAAAACTTCTCCATTGTGAGGGTGAGTGATCCCTGGAACAGGTTTCCCAGAGAGACTGTGGAGTCTCCATCTTGAGACTTTCAAAACCTGCATTGATATCGTCCTGGGCAATGTGCTCTAGATGACCCTGCTTGAAGCAGGGGATTGGACAAGATGGTCTTCAGAAGTCGCTTCCAACCTTAACCATTCTGTAATTCTGTGCAATTTGTTACATTTTCACAAGTTATCTTAAAATATTACATACAACTCAAGTAAAAACATTATATTTCAGACATGAAATTTAAAAATATATATTTAATCATCATAAGAATATAAAATATCCTAGGTCACACTTGCCCTGATGCTTTCATTTTGAGGAATATTCCTCTAAAAAACAGAGTTTCTGGATTCTACTGCACGAGTTTGAAGACCTTCTGAATTTACATCTCCCAGCATACTCTGTTAGAATGTCCTTTTCTCTTACTTAAGCTCCATCAGTAGGCAGCCAACGGCTTTTATTGAAGGAAATGCACTGTCCAGTCTATAGTCATGGTATGCATCCCCCAAGCCTCTGTGTCAGCCAGGTCAAATCCATGACCTTCAGGCCACGTGCAGTGTTCCATGCTCATAATGTGGTCCCACAAAATAATACATTTTTAACATCATTGTGTGATTTTTAGCAATATTTTTCATCAATTGATTGTTTTATCGCAGACTGTGTAGGTAACAGAGCACCGCGGAGTGGAGGATACAGTGACGTACTAACTGTACCTCTTGCACCCACCATACACACTCAAGGAAATCGAAATCCATGTATATTACACATTACGTGTGCTTGTGGCACGTGGTAAATAAATTCTCTTGCTATTACAGTGAAGCAAAACTTTAAATGTAAATTATGTTTTAATTCATATACATATATAAACGCATACACCCAAGCTGCCATGACTCCTGCATGAACTGACAAGAATGTTAATAACCAAGACACAAACTCTGAAGCACAACTAAGAAATAACTTTTCCTGGTTTTGAATCCATAAGCTTGACATAGAGAAAAGAAGAAAAGCTATATGGATTCTATTCATTGTACCATTCAGATAATGTAACTAATCTCCAAAATCATGGCAGGCTTTGAAATACACGACTACTTTTTCTTTCATAAGCTATTCGATAGCCTCTGCTTCAACTGCCACCATTTATCTGTTCACATCCAAAAGGCTAACTATTTAATGACTGCAATGGAAAATGGTATTTTTCACAAAACAACACTTCTAGCGTTAAGTGCTCCAGGCTAATAAGTCCACATGCACCAGAATACCAGAAGAACCAATGCACAGATCTTAAAAAAAATTGTTCTGTTCAACATTCTGAAATGTTGTACATATTAGTGGTTTGCAGGCACAGTCATTTGCTCTGTTCAGTACTTGTTTTATGAGCCCATAAACATTTCTGCACCAAGAGAAACCAATCCAAGAAACTGATCTGAGCAGCTGGTCACTGTCCTTTTTGTCCTCCTCATTGTTCTCACATCACAGCTGTAGGCATTTATCTACTGTCAGTGCTGCCAAAACCTCTGCAAAAGCTGTTTGGTAGTCTGGTATTGGCATGAAGAACTGAGGTTGATGTCAACAAAACATCAAATATGACTCCAAAAGCTGCAACTCATTTGTAATGACCACTGTCACAGTGCTGACCTTGGTGATGACTAACTAATAAGAGATAGATCACAGGCAGCTGTGTATCCAGGGACTCTAAGATTTGCACCTGCTTCTGCCCAGCGTGTAGGGCAAAATAACAGAGTCACAGAGAACACTGTAGGAAAGAGTCTTGCCAGGTGACAGCAGAGGCTCATATAAACACCTACACGGTAGCAGCATACCATCAAATTATATATGACATAGCATCAGCTGGATATGCCAGATGCAAGCAGGCACTAAATGTTTTGTGTACTGTAAGATTTAAAAAATCTGCATCTTTTCCAAGTATTTGTTTTTTGCACAACTTCTCAAATCATTTAAATGCTTTAGTATCACAAATTATTGCAATCCGGAAGGTAAAACAAGAGTTCCTTTAAAATCTAAATACTACTCGTAACTACTCTTTATATCCATTTTGGTCAACTCTGTTAAAATCATAGAATCATAGAATCACTAAGGTTGGAAAAGACCCACAGGATCATCCAGTCCAACCATCCAGCCATCACCAATGGTTCTCATTAACCATGTCCCTCAACACAACATTCAAACATTCCTTGAACACCTCCAGGGTCAGTGACTCCACCATCTCTCCAGGCAGCCCATTCCAGTGCCTGACCACCCTTTCAGAGAAGTAGTATTTCCTAACGTCTAGCCTGAACCTTCCCTGGCGCAGCTTGAAGCCATTTCCTCTAGTCCTGTCACTAGTCACATGAGAGAAGA
>PPHD01017297.1:0-15120 GCA_002909625.1 Bambusicola thoracicus
GGCATTTTGTGAGCTTTCCAGATTTATTTCGTGAATTTTCAAGCACACTATTTCTGTACATAATGATATTTAGAAATTAACATTGACTTTCCCCCACATGCTAAAATTCAGCAACATAGATCTTCATTTGACCTAGGTGGAAATTACCAAGAGTCTGAAGCCACTGCACAATCCTCCTGTACCTGCAGCAGAGTGCCGTAGTGCAGTAGTTTATAATATTCCTCTGTTTTATTTTCAAATATTCCTCTGTTTTATTTTCACTGGCTGTACTATGAAACTTCTTTTTTAACATTATCTGCATTTTACAAATTCCCATTTTGAAATGTTGAGAAATGCAGACGTATGCACTGCTGTGTGACTCGCCTATTTAGATGCCTTAGATATGTCTATGACAACTGTGGAAATCTGTGTACTCAGATTTCTTAACAAAGATCTTTCACCAACAGACAAAGTAGGCAACACGATTAGAATCGCTGCATTAATTACAGCTCCTAAACGTAGATGACAGAACAGTACCAAATGTATATGTACATATTCAATAGCTAGCTGTGAAACAGGGGAATATGACAACCTTATCCAAAAAAGATGTCATTTTCTTCATATAAAAACAGCATGTATATACAGTGCACCAAGATAAACAGTTCAAATCATAATCATTTTAAGTATCATTTAAATCAGCCAGCATTAATTTAAAAAAAAAATATTTACCCTTCTTCCTAAGATATTCTCCAAAATGAAATCTGTTCTAATTATCCAATTTGGTAAGTTTAATGAGAATATTTGCTCAGTGAAAGATGCATGTCTGCTATAATTTGTTTAAGCTGTTATAAAACTAAATGCATTTATTGTGATTTTTAGTATGTATGATTTTATTATACTGAAAAGCAATAAATAGTGAATTATCATTTAATGGAATTCTTTATTATTTGTGGAAAGGTGTGCTTGAATAGAAATTCAGTTCAATTCACATTCACTTAAAAATGAACCAAACCAGTATTTTTATATTTTTGCTGGACAAATAAAACTATATAAATGTATATATATAAGTACATGCAAATATATATCAAAACAAGTTTTCATGCAAAATTAATTAATTTTTTAGATGAAGAAAGTATTCACCACCACTACTTCAACTGATTATTTTTGCTTCTGTGCTCTTCAAGATTTCATTTCACACCTCATCATTGCTTACAACCTGAAACTGGAAAGTAAACTTTCCTTCCTCTCCAACATGCTCTGGATCTCACAGCTTTGCTTCAGCTCAGCATTAAACTAAATTAATCAAATAAGTGGAAGTGAAAAATATAATTTGCATCTCCATGAAACAAAACTGTGTCAAAAATCAGTTTAGTGGCTTCAATAGACTATGGTTTTAGTTTTTTAACCAATCAGAGCTCCACATGCTCTGATTTTTTTTAAACTCTAATGGGAAACTTGCACCACGTAATTGAATGTAAGTTATATTAAGGGACTGATAAGGAATCAGAATGTAAGTTACTTTATTCTACAATTCTGCGATTCTGTGAATATTCATCTTATAAAAGGTCCCTTTATTTATACTGATGTAATATACAAACACAGGTGCTCACTGTGGCTGTATACGTCTGTGCAAATAATCACTGGCTATTCATACCTTTATGGTACACATTAAAAGTTATTCTTTTCCATTTCTGCTACATCCCTTGAAAAGCAGCCACTACACTGGATTTGCATTGTCATCTGACAGTACCGTGGGAATTTTGCCAGAACACCAGAAGATCAAAGAAACCCTGTGATTTTCATTTTACAGTATACAGCCTACCCAAGGAATGAAAGGTTTTATCTGTTGTATCAGTCAAAGATGTGATGCTTTTATAACACTGTAGGTATGTTCAGGAAAAACAGTTCTACCTATTTAACACATGAGCATCTGCAGTAGGAGCTATTGCAGCTAAATCTGAGATGACTAAAGTGTAGCTTTCTGTATGTGAGATAGTTTTCTGAACTCCTAGAAATGTTGCTTGAAGCAACCAAGCATTTTGATGATGTACCTCAACTTATCATAATGTACATGTCTAGAATCATCCTATGTGTACCATGTTAAAAATATATTTCTGTTGAACGCAAGAGTCCAGACAACTAAGTAAGGTATAGGCTGTAGGCATTTAATGTTAAATGAAATGGATCTCACACTTCCAGATGGGCAGAGATTGATTCCAAAATCTATGTGATCAAAGTTCTCAGTCCCTTGTATCGTTGTTTTAATCTCTGTGGCACATGAAGTACTTACAATATATGCTGAATTTTCAGGTGCTTAATTGTGGGTAAATAAGATTTAAAATATTTTCTCTCTGTTTTCCATCCTACTACAGGATTCTCATTCCAGAATCTGCCTTATCTTGACTTTGCTTTAGTTGGAATAATTATTCATTTAATCATTGACAAATGAAACAGCCTTCTCTCCAGATGTCACAGATAGCTTTGTGTAGTGTTTTTTGTTTTTTGTTTTTTGATTTTTTTTTTTTAATTTAAGAGTGCAAACTGTTAATATGAAAGCAGTTTTTTTGTGGAATTGTATGTATTTCCTGTATAGGTCACAGTGTATTCTAGATAACTTGCAATGGGACCGAACAGCTTTATTCTACTATAAATAATGTTTTGGATTTCATAGAAGACAAATAAGGTACTGTCTTTTTTGAACCATAAACACACAGGAAAATAAATACTATGTTTTCTGTCCTGACAAAAGATTCTTCTAGACCATTGTACCTACCCAACTGTAGCCATAAACAGACCGCTATGGAAGAGTAAGAAAAGAACCAGTTCATATGAGGCCAGGGTTCTCCCTAACGACTTTCCTGTTTCCAACAATTTCCAGTTCAGTGGACTTTCCAAGTCTGCTACAGATGGTCTTTTTACAAAACATGCATTGGATGTCTCTTCCAGAACTTCATCCACAATCCACTTGGATATCTGAACGTTCTCCATGCAAACAGTCACTGGCAAGCAGTAATACAGCACCACTGTCCAATATTTAAAGAACTTCCTCTTGTTTTTTCAAATGCTACCACTGAATTCATTTTATGGTCACTAGCTTTGTAATTGACATCAAGCACTGATGAAGCCTGATTATTTGTTATTAAATTACTGTTGAATGATGAAATGTTCTTCCTCTTCTTCTTCTCTATGACTGATATGATTTTGTATATCTCAGATCATATATTTTCCGAACTCAAAGAATACGCATGGATGAGTTGCGCTTTTATGCAGCAAGTAGATATTTTCTCCTTTGTTCAACATGTTCCTAATATATGCTTATTCTTATTTTTTTCCTCCAAACTTCTGCTGATCCTAGAGATGATCTTTTAATAGAACTAGCTATAACACACTTAAGTTATAGCATTATAGTGTGGTGTGAGTTTCCTAAGGATACAGAAAGCTGGTGTTTGCTCTCTGGTGACAGTGACAGGACCCAAGGCAATAGCATGGATCTGTACCACGGGAGGGTCAGGTGGATGTTAGGAAAAGGTTCCCCACCAGAGGGCAGTGGGCATGGAACAGGCTGCCCAGGGTCATGGCCCCGTGCTGCCAAAGCTCAAGGAGTGTTTGGCAGTGTTCTCAGACATATGGTTTGGATTTTGGATGGTACTGTGTAGAGCCAGGAGCTGGAATTTGTGATGCTTGATGGAAGTCTTCCAGTTCAGGATATTCCATGATTCTACATTCTATTCTATGATTCCAAGTTCCCATTCCAGTGAAGTAACAGCTAGCTCAAAATCCACTTTTTCTGAAGCTAGAACTGTTTTAAAAGATTAGTATCACATTACATTTGTCTTCATTGAATTTTATCAGACATGTTATTGCCCACTCAGTCTTGTCAGTTAGTCTGCAACATGTGACGGTTGGCTCTCAATAATTTAACAATTTTATGCCATCCACAAAACTTACCACTGATTATTCTATGTCATTTATGAATGTGTTAAACTTCATAGGTCAGCAATAAAAATCCATACAGAATCCACTGTTGATCTCCATTACCTGTAAGAACTGTTTATTTACTCCTTTTACCAGTTTCCTATGTTTTGTTGTTGTTTCTTTTTTTACTGTACATGCCAGGGCCTCCTTTCTTAACCCACTGCTTCTTAGTTCCCTTTAAAGACTTACTGGAAATCAGGATAGAAGAAATCAGTTGTTTATTACTATTAATCTACTTCTTGATCCTTTCAGTAACCTCTAAGATACTTCTAAAGGTCCTCCTTAAAGGAGCCATGTTTAGTTGTTTTTTCTTTACTCAAACAATATTGTTCTACACACCCACTAATGCATTCTTTATTCTATGGAGCTCTTGACTAGTGATTTCTCGATGATTTCTTACTGTAGTTCTGTGTACTTATAACACACTCTTTTCCACAACTATTCTCATTTGAAACAGATTCTCTGAGGACATCCTGCCCCTTTTCTACTTGTTCACCAAGGGAAGGCAGTGGTCTTTTTTCACCATTTAATCATCTGTGGCATTTCTGACCCACTCCTTATTGAACTTCCCCTGACAGTTTGCTCTTTAGACAGGAGTTCTGCCCATTTGAAGATTAGATGTCTCCAAAATGTTTGTGAAAGTGCTGCAGATTAATTTTCCAATCTTTCTGAACTCCTCTAATTCAGCCAGTCTGGTCTCATGGGATGAAATCCTCTGTGAATCTTTCATGTTGCCAATACTTTTCCTGTGTACCACTTTCCCATTGGGAAGAAACTCACCATTCAACATGTGATAAACTGGGAAAATGTTTCCCTTTCAGCTGAGCTTCTCCTTCATTCTTCTCATGAATGCAAAGGTGAGTTCCAAAGCTGTATGTCCATTTGATCTAACTGTCTCTAACTGTCCTCTCTTTCCTGTTATACTTCCTTAATGAAGAATCTACAAAGCGCTAACAAATACTTAAAACAATGACTGCTCTAGAAAATACATGAGGTTTATGATTATAAAGTAACAATTACAAAAATGATTTGTTTGGCTCCCTTTGTGTGTGTGTGTGTGTGTGCGTGAGTGGAATGATAATTAAGTCTTTCTGTGGAAAAAAATACAATTTTTACCCTATCTAATTTTTTTAAATGTTCTTAAAGGAAAGCTTCTATAGGAGGTTTTAAAGGAAGAAATACTCCTCTCAGATAAACGTTTTAAATCCTATGAAAATTCAACGTCTTGTAAAAATTTTCCATATTATCTCCCCCAAAAGGCTATAAAGAAAAATTTCAAAAATGTTCTAGACAAATTATATGCAGAAAATAGAATGAGATAATTTTGCACGTTAGTCTCTGGGAAAGACATTAAAAACAAGTTCCTTCAGTGTTCCTCTCAACTTTTAATGACAAAATAACAAAAGAGGACTAACTTATAAACTCTGAATTTGCAAAAAATACCAACAAGTGTATAAGACCCTGTTATTCAACACTGAAACTACAATAACTTTAGAAGACAGAACATAATCAGTGTAAACTGGTGCAACAGTGTGGTTCTTGGACTGCAGGCTGAAGATGTAAGATAAGGTCTGAAAACCAGAATTGCTGTTTTCTCTTTGAAATTGGAATCTTCATGTGAGACAATGAATCATGTGTGTCTCAGCGCTTCTATGTGTGAAATAACAGAAATATTATAAACATAAAGGTTCATCAAGGTGCCCTTACTTGGTTTTCAAATCTCATTTTTCATTTGGCAGGTCTTGATTTTGAAGTCTAAGCCAATCTGAAATATGAACAAATAATCAAAGTAAGGTGAAGTGGGCATTTTTTAAGTGCTTCCTGTGAAAAGAGTCAATTTAGGTTATATATGTAGGATTTGTGAAGAAAAAAATCTGATCTATTTCTGTGCAGTTTCAGTACCTTGAAAATACTACCGTGCTGTGCACTGAAGTCTTATGAATTTTATTATTGCACATGATTTTTCTCTAGATCGGTTCATTTGCAAACAACTTTGCCATTTCCTTCAACTGTTTATGAACAGATTGAAGTAAGAGTAACTCCAACATCTGCTATGTAAGAATCATCTTAAAATCAATAAAAATGAAAGCTGCTATTATGTGGTAACATGGATACATGTTATATTTGAAATTTAATGGCAGAAATTGGCTCTTTGCTGTGAAGTAACTGCTGAAGGGGAACGTGCAGAGCAAGGGACATGACATTCCAATTACTTCACATGGCAAAGATTAGGTCTACAGCTCTGTTTTGACTGGATAGCTCAATGAACAAAAATCTCTAACAGCAGCAGCAGTGCTGCCTGTTCAAAAGTGGTTTCACGGGTTGCTTTTGGAGCACATGTACAAATGCATCAATTCTGTTTCCTGTAGATCAGCATTCCTAACAGTTGTTTTGTGGGAATTTTCACAAAATCACAGAATGATTGAGGCTGGAAGGGACCTCTGAGGGACAATTTATCCAAGATCCCTGCTCAAGCAGGGCCATGTAGAGGTGCTTTCTCGGGATTTTATGCATTTGAATTTTGAATATCTTTAGGAAAAAAGACCCCCAAACGCCCTGGACAACGTGCTCCTCCTATGAGTTTCTACCTGGAATTTTCTACTTAGAGTTTCTTGATCATCTGGGATATACATGTATTTTCTTTTTATTTGTAAGTAAAACATGGCCGTTGAGATGTATTTTGCATAATGATTCCTGCAATGACCTGTAACAACCTCCATCCACTTTATTATGTAAATTATGTTCTTGTCTTCATATTACTGTTACAGTGGAAGTGAAAATAAAAGGCAGAGGGTGATCTAGCCAGTGCCCTACACTCCCTACATGGATCAGATATTTGCAGACCAAACCAGACTTTCTAATGGATTGTTTTGTTCCAGATATGTGACTTGTGCATCTGCACTGCTGTACCTTTAGCCCATCATGTATGGTTGGGTACCAGCAATGGCAATGGAAAGGAAAGAGCATGAGGTGAATGAGAACAGACACCACTTAGTTGTGTGACTATTAGGCAGCATATGACAAAACATCTCACAGAGCATATGTGCTTTCCTGTAATAACCACACCTGTAGTAAGATCTGTCTGATTTCTTAATAGTATTCATGAAATATTTTTGCTTCCAGCTCTTTATTAAAATACTTTCCTATGGGTGAGGCCACAGAGGGCTAAGACTTCTCAGAAGGCAGCTATACAATTTTGAACTACTTTCCAGGCATTATTTTCAGAGTGGCCCTCCTAAAATCATAGAATCGTAGAGTCACAGAATGGCCTGGGTTGAAAAGGACCACAATGATCATCTAGTTTCAACCCCCTGCTATGTTCAGGGTCACCAACCACTACACCAGGCTGCCCAGAGCCACATCGAGCCTTGCCCTGAATGCCACCAGGGATGGGGCATCCACAACCTCCCTGGGCAACCTGCTCCAGTGTGTCACCACCCTCTGAGTGAAAAGCATCCTCTAACTATCTAACCTAAATCTCCCCCGTCTTAGTTTAAAACCATTCCCCCCTTGTCCTGTCACTATCCACTACTGTAAACAGCCATTCCTCCTCCTGTTTATACACTCCCTTCAAGTACTGGAAGGCCACAATGAGGTCTCCTCAATGAGGTCTTCCCTTGTCCAAGCTAAACAAGCCCAGTTCCCTCAACCTTTCTTCATAGGAGAGGTGCTCCAGCACCTCCCTCTCCCTGCTGACCACCCCTTTTTTAATGCATCCCAGAACACAGTTGGCCTTCTAGGCTGCAAGTGCACACTGCTGGCTCATGTCCAGCTTCTCATCCACCAGGACCTCCAAGTCCTTCTCCACAGGGTTGCTCTCAAGGAGATCTTCCCCCAGTTTGTATAAATACCTGGGATTGCCCCAGCCCAAATGCAGTACCCTGCACTTGGCCTTGTTGAACCTCATTAGGTCCTCATGGGCCCACTTCTCCATCCTAATAGTATAGTTAATGTATGTAAGTAACAAAATTTATTTTTATTTTTAATTTTTTTTTAATTTAAAACATAAAAGAGACAGCAACAAAAACATAAAACCAATGAGATACATGACCTTATTTTTGTGAAATTAACTCAAGTAATGCATTTATGTTGACTGAAAATGGAGTCACATATAAAGAAAAAAACTTATTATCTTTCTGGCAATCTTGAAACCTGTTCTTAAATCCCTTAATCGAAACAGAAGGCACGGCAGCATGTTCTTGCTGTTCACAAGACTATGTTTAGGCAGTGTATCAAAGTGCATAAAATTATTTGCCCTAACTGGAGCTGGCACTGTGCTGGACCCAATGCCCTGGTTTCAGTCAAGATGGGGCTCACAGCGCCCTGATGTTTGGTAGGTGCTGAGGGCCTGGCTGGGCTGCTTGGCAGGAATAGGTGCCGCCATGATGGCATGGCGTGGGGGGCAGGCACAGTGCAAGCTGTGCTGAGCTGTGCTGAGCCGGGTGCGGCCTGTGGGCCGTGGGCTGGACATACCAATATTAAAAGAATGTTTCACTGAACAAGCAGGCTTTAAAATGTGTATGATTTGTCAGAATTATAATCTGTGGGGGTGATATTCAGCTGACTCTGTGTAGCTGTCTAGTGTGGAAGGCTACATTTGATCTAGTCACTCTTGGCTCCTTTTGCAGCCAAAAAAGAGAAACAGGCACTTTTAGATCATGACTCACCTACCCCTAAAGCAGATGCCATTTGTGTCCTAATACAGAAAAGCCTGTAATTTGCTAAAAGAAGAGTTGAGTTTGACTTCCTTAGATGTTGACATGAAAAGCGAGGTGAGATGATTCCCAGCCTGAGGCAGTGTTGCAGTGTGTCTGTTCCCTCAGTACAGTGACAAATAGGAGGTGTGTAACTCAGAAGAGAAAATGTGCGATTGATACTGCCTCTATTGCTCCTGCAAAGCTATAGATGTTAGGAAGCTTGTGTCATTTGATTAAGGACTTCTGTTAATGATTAACCAGAAAGAAACAAATAACCAGGGAAAGATATTTAAGAGTATGGAGAATATATAATTTGTCAGAAACCATGCTGGGTAATGTGCACTATTTTCATATGACAGTAGACAGAACACAGCAACACTAATAAGGCTGAATTTCCCTTACCTTGAATTTTAAACCCTCTTACACACGTGTAACTACATTGTTTTCAGTGAGATTACTCCAGTGTACGTGATGATGGCATCAATCTTCAGTTGTAGTTCACTTCTGTTCAATCCATTTTTTCTTAGTAAAAAAAGATTTCTGGTTATTTTCTGTAATGTAGGTGTGTGCTATGTTTTGCAAAGTGATTTCTGCACTAGTGTTTCCAAAGTAACCGTCATTTTTTATTATGACTGAAAGTGTGCTTTGCTATTTTGATCTCCTAAATTAATGCCTCTACAATTTTAAAATCCTATAGTGCTGCTCTTGAATCTTTATTATCATGTACATTCCTTCACTGTTACTCTCCAGGCTGTTCTCTACAGATTGGCACAACTGACTCAGATGCCTCTATGTTTTGGAGATTCAGATACTATGGTAATGAGCATGATAGGTACATTAGACTCCAAGAAGGACTTCAGGGTCATTGTAGATAATTACCTTAACACCAACTGTCTGCAGTGCTGTGACTAAAAGGGATAACGTGACCTTCAGAATTACATTAAGGGGATGTTACATGAAGCAGAGGTAGGAAAATAATTTGGGGTTTGTGTGCGCATGCATCTTTGCCCGAAGCAATGCTTATGGGGCACAGCTGGAGACAGACCATCAGCACAGTTCTGTCAGCATGCCAAGGAATTGCAGGGAGACCCTGTCCTTTGATGTGTGGTGATCACACACTCATAATCAAGGTGGTTGCTGTAGTTTGGAAGAACATTTTCCCTTGAATTTGACAGATTAATTTGGACTGTGCCTTGGATTTTGATCATTCATTCATTCATTTATTTACTTATTAATGCATTTTTCAGTATAAAATAGTGATATTCAGTTTTATTTTACCTGCTGAGTGTCTGAACAGCTTTCAAAATTTCACTGTCTTCTCTTGCAGGACTGAGAGGCTGGCATTTGAGTCCATATGAGGTGTCTGGATAAAGCTGAATTTCAATTGATAATAAGCAGTCAGGCTAGATAGCCTCACTATTTTCTCTTTTCAACAAAAATGCTAGAGATGCTCCATATTGTGTCCCAAAGCCCTGGACTTCATGCAGTGATTACCTGTGTGCTCTTCTTCCTCAGTTCTCTTTGGAAAGGAGCTGGTTGGGTGAATAAATGTACCCCATGCCTTTAGGTAGTTTGTCTATTTGAGCAACCCAAGAAGAAAAGTAGTGCAGCAGACTCAGCTAATTTCTGAGGCAGATTTACATTTACTCTACTACATGTACTCTATACACTATGTGAGTGACTCCTAAGAGATGGTCCGTAAGAGCCCAATGTTCTGCTCTCTATGTAAGGCTGCAACAAGAAAAATGATATCCCCAAATAGTCCAACAAGAAATTTTTTACATTCTGCTGCTGACTAATGTATATATTCAGCAAAAGGCCTAATATCATGGCTGTAATTCTTAATATGGGCAGCAACGGAAGAACCCTATGAATTTGTGAAAGTGTGTCTAAATTTATGCTTCAAATCTGTATGACTCATATTCATGCAACTACACTCTCTCAGCACTACAAATGTCAAGCCAAATCCTTCACTGGCAAACAGTTTTGCCCTCTCATTGACTTCAGTCAAATGCTTGATATTTGCCCCTTTAGCACAGAGAAGATGAGGATGATATTTGTTCTGCAGAAGAGAGCGCCAATTTATTGAAATGCATGGCATCAATCTTTTTCCAGTTTTCACAAGATTGCTAAACAGGGACAGAGGCAGCAAGGGTATTCCTAGTCCCTCTGTGTAAAAGCTTGTGGAAATTTTCAGATATTTCTTTGAACTCGTTTCTGAATTTCCTTGTGAGCTGTTGAATGACAGAGTAAACCATTTAGATTAAGCTTACATGCATGTGCTGGGAAGAGAATCTGCCTAGTATGTGACCTCAAAGATTAACATTGCAACATTATCAAGAGATCACAGGGTAGGAAATCATTGGATTGATGTTTTAAATCGTAAGTTGTGTCAGACTAACACCAAGGACTTCAGCAAATGAAACTTTCTGGTTAGCAAACTGACATTTTTGTATTTAAAGGTCAGCTGACAAACGGGTATGACTCCCAGGCAATCTCTCAAAGGCTGTGAGCAGTACCTCCCTGGGGAGACACTGACCTTTTTCAGGGGAGGTGCTATCAAGACTGATAAAAATCAGCCATTTCCAAAAGAAACATAACAATAATTATGCAGTGAACTAGGAGTGGAATTCCAATGGCTGCATGGCTGTTCCAGAGCAGCTGAGACACTGTGGAGTTCATCAGTTTCCTTCTTCCATACTTTTTCTGTGGTGGTTGGATGCTGATAGGTTCACTGTTGTTATGAACTCTGCTTGCTGGAGCTCTGATGAGAAATTCCCTTTCCCAGAGAAGCTGGGTGGTAAGTTCTGGAAAGGTAGCATCACCATTTCAGGGACATTTGAAAAATGACTTCATGCTTATCTGGATACCATGGGTTTCCTTACAACTTTCTTGACTTCAGTAAGTTAAACCCATTCTGCATGAATTGAGAACTGACTCATTGCCTTGAAATAACATTAAGATGAAATTCTTTTTCAGCCTACAGTTGGGCAGATTTGTTCATAAGAGTGTTATCTGAATGACTGCAAGCTGCTTGCACCAAATAACCAGTTTCTTAATGTCACACTAACCCTGACATAGCTAAAGGAAGATATATTGAAACCCACAGAAAATTGCCTGAGATCATTCTTGCATGTTAAAATATTTCTGTCCCTACAGTCACAGGGATCACAAGTATAAACCATGAGCCATGTCTGACAGAAGGGCAATACAAAGCAGAATCTGATGAGATCAGGCCATGTACACTGTTCATTACAAATACACCCTTACTTTAGAAGCTCATCTAACATATGTGCTATATGTTAGGTTTCCTATTTTTCAGATCTGATATTTGAACAAATTGATAATTAATATCCCCAGTAGCAGAGCTGATGGTATTGTTAAAATAAATTTGTTTTTCAAAGCCAATTTCAATCTAACTATATGTAGATAATGACTTACATATAGTAAGAATATATATATGTACATACAGAAATGTATCATAAGATATGGGAGAATGCTGAAAAATGTTTTCAAAGAAAGTTTTAAAGGTGAGATTTTCTACATTTTCTCTTTTAGTAAAGGAATTATTATTGCAGAACATTACAGGGAGTACTAGTCTACACTACATCATCATTATGGAAAAACTCCCACCATTCTCAGGGCATGTGCTCTATTTCAGCTATAAATTATAAGTTTTGACACTGGAATTACTTGTAGGAAATTCCATAACTTGAACTATGCAGGAAGGCATAAATGATCATCATAATAATTTTTTTGGCCTTCAAATTTATGAATATACATTCTTTTCCTTACCAGGGATGCATCTTATACCTTGTGACTTTAATTCTGCAGCAGAAAGCAGTACTACAGTGAGATGTGATTCTATTTTCTGCCTACATTTATTTTTGAATGCAGTTTAATTATCTCTGAAGTTAAATGAAAATAGAGTTGAAATCCATTGAGCTTCCTCTGAGAAAAAACAGTAGTAATAAAAAGAGGTTCTCCATGTTTAAAAGAACTTATAATGTGACCATTTAAATTATCAAATTATGGTGTACACTGAGACATAACAGCTTGAGAGGGGTTCTCTGTGTACCTCTTCCAGAAACATATCTCTCACATTAGTTGTGCTGAGGAGACTGAAGAGAGATTCTCAATTTCCTGCATGAGCATCTGGTGAGCTTCTGTTCTATTTGATAAATGATGCTGGCTGCATTTAGGGACACTGATTGAGACTATTTTGGCATTGAGACTTGCAGAACAACTTTGGTGACAAATGTGTGGCTGGAGGCTTTTTGTTTGTCTAGAGTCATTGTGAAACTGAACAGTATTAAGAACCACTGAGAAGGCAGCTGCACTCTGATGTCCTTCCCTGAACCATACATATCTCTCTGATGGGGAAGGATTGCCAGGAATTTTGTTCTTATGTTCTCCACTATATGTCTGTTGCCCCCTTGAGTCTGCCAATCATCCTACTACCAACACCATGGCATTATCCACAACTGCAGTTTCCTGTTTCCTTCTCAGTGAAAATCTTCATCTTAACTCATCCATCATGATGCTTACATAGTCAAGATTCACCTTGCTCACCTAGGCATATTTAAAACACTTCTTGCTGTACTTATGCTGTGCTAGGAATACAGGCTATATGATCGCCTCAATAGTCATTGCCTGTGATTGCACACACAGTTGAGAAATTAGGTGCAGACGACTCAATGATCTTCTAGATATACCTTCTCACTATCAGTAAAGAAAATCATCTTTAACTACTACTAAATTCAAAGGGGATGAAAATTTCCAGAAGCTACTCAAAATCAAAGTTGTTGAATTTAAAAGCAGATGGGCTTAGTCCTGTTTCTCAACTGTCTTCATCCTTTGTTCTATCATTAGTCATTTTTTCTAGACCAATCCATTTTCCTAATTCTTACTGTGTAACACATCTACTAAACAAGTAAGACTTGATTTTTCTTTATTTTCAGTGCAAACATTCTACTTCAGCGTGACTTTTCTATCTGAATTTGTAACTGCATCATCCACACTCCAGAACATTTTGGAGATGCTATTTGTGTCAACAACAATATTCATCTGAAAATTATGTTGTACAGGAAGCCTACTGTGCAATGAAAAAAAAATCTACTTATATAAACTGTCACAAGCCATTTGCATGTTGTACAGGCTACAGGCATACATCAGTGCACTTGCACAGTTCACTCCTATGCTATGTCATGTTAAGTGGTCTGTCATCCTCTCTGCTGCTAATGAATGGAGTGCTGTCTCTGTGAGAGGATGCATTTATTTTCTTCATTTTTAAACAGAGTTTTATATAACCATGGAACATGGTTATTCAACGTTGCTTGCTGCACAACACTGGCTGCATGACTGTTCTCAAAATCTGACCCAAGTTCTTACATTCACAGCTGTTCTAACCTTTCAGGTGAACAATGGAAGATTAATTTATTGCCGTTATTCTTTCTCTTTTACTTACCTATTTAGTATTAAATCCACCTAAAGGCTTTACTGCAGAGGATATAACAGTTCTTTATTTTCACAGAACATCAATAAATAACAATTTTCTTCCAAACCTCAGGTAAGGCAATATGGAGGAGACAACTGTCTAAACGCAAAACTAAGGGTGTGGGCCACAGGAGTGAATTCAAATTTTTCCATTTATTTCAGTAGATACAGAAATTCACTCCCAGATTCCTTCTGTACTTTTAACAGAACTGACTCATCTCTCTCCTTTTATGCATTGCAGCTGTATCAGTAATGCTTCAAATGTTACAATTGAGTTTAAACAAATGGTATAAAAGTGTTACTCCAAAAAGCTGTATACTTCATATGTGAGTTACTACTAGCGTTGATGCCATCAGAACCCATGGGAAACCCATAATATGTATAGATCTATGTTTAGATATATAAGGATGAAATAAGTCCATCACCCATATGTTCTTTCCAGTAATCTAGGAAGCCTGTATGAAACTGCATTTTTAAGAATTCATAGCGTTTCGTGTTGTAGCTGGACTTTTTTATATATTTCAATAAAACCCACAGAAAGCCAAGGCTTAAACTTTAGGTTTGTTTTCTTGCTGCTGAGACAAAATTACATCAGAAAGCTGTGTCTATATATTCAAAATGTTTATAGTACGTTGTTTGCTTAAGGGTCTGAGAACATTTCTCTTCTGGTGGAGTGTAAATTAGGGCACAATTTCAGAAAATGAGTTGTTTTTTTTTCAAAATATAATTGTGAGCACTTAAAGATATGGATGATTCTTAAAACAAGAGACCTTTCAAGCTTATAAAAAAAACATTGCTATTTCTTTAGGAATGCATATTCATTTCCTCTAGCTGTTGAAAACCCAAAGCTATATATGTAGAAAGAAATCCCCCTGACTAGAAAAGGAGAACTTTCCAGTTGAGTTCCTTATTGGTTTTACTTGTGCAACCTGAATATTTTGACTCCTCTCCTCTCCTCTCCTCTCCTCTCCTC
>PPHD01017298.1:0-15120 GCA_002909625.1 Bambusicola thoracicus
GGTTGGGTCTGGGTGGGCTTTGAGGTCCCTTCCAACCCTCGCTGTTCTGTGTTTCAATGAACCTATGATTCTATGCTCTCTGTTATTTGGTCTGTTAATGGGGGTTGTCAGATCATGTCTGCACTGTGGCATTCAGGTGGAATTTAGCAGCATTTTTGTTGACACTGCAGGGGAGTTACCTCTGTCTCTGCTGTTCACATAGCAGCTATGGCGTGCTGCCAGTGCATTTCTACTTATTCATACAGAAATAATATTTTCTATGAAGTTCACATTCTGAATAAGATAACACAGTGAGAAAATGAGACCAGAGCAGATGCTTAAATGCATACATCATCCTCAGGCTAATGCTGGGACCGGTGGGGAATTAGAATACAGTTAATCATTATTAAGAAAAGAAGTATCCAGTGGCCACATGGATGCATTCAGCCTCTCTGTTTTCAGACTGAAGTAAGAGCGTGGAGAAGAAGAAATTATTCCATCCATTTGTTATAGTATGGTTTATTTAATATGGCCTCAATATTACTTGTAAATTTTGTAATATTGGGAAGATCAGTACAGTCTGATTATAAATCAAAATAATATTCAGAGGTTATTACAGAATCATAGAATTGTAGATTTTGGAAGGGACCTCTTGGAATCATCAAGTCCAACACCATATTGCTAACATCTGAGTGAGAAGTACATGTTCCTTGTGAAAGATGTGCTAGCAATCAGAAAAACATCAAAATAAAAGTGTACATTTTAAAATAATTCAGGGTAACAGGAGAAATTGCCTACAAAAAATGCAAGGAAAGAGTTTCTGGTCTGGTTATTTATTTTGAGCCAACCATGTGCTTGCTGCGTTGCTTAAAGTGTTGGTACCTACAGGGTAATGGATCAGTAATAGTGCTCATGAACCCGGTAATACTTCCTATGGTAAAGTTACTTCACCCAGCTGGGATTTCCAACACCACCTCTTGTCTTCACCTCCGACCATAAAAGGATATTACTTTGTGCTGAATATTCTTTCTTAGATGCACTGTTGATTTCTAAATATATATTCCTTCTCATTGTCTTCAACCCAAAGAGAACAGACCATAGCATTTTAGTAAACAAATGAAAGATTTACAAATGCCTCAATGTTTTAGTTTCACATATGCTAGAAAGCTGCCTTTATTTTCTCCTAGCTCTATGCAGTCAGCTGTATTTATTATAATTGGTGTGCAGAGGACAGAAGATCTGACAGAGTGGAAGTTATAGATGGAACACGATCATCTGATGCTCTGTCAACTGCGGTCTTGTCTAAGAAAACATGTTGCGTTTCATGCAGAATTGTGGCAGGCTTCATTTGTCATTTCAGCTGCATGAAGTATGATTTACACTGTAGTAAATAAGCATGTACAATGGCCTGGGTCGGGGAGAAAGCCCTTGTAGAGCAGTTTAAAGAGCTCTGATCAAACCTCTTTATTCTTAGTGCACAGCTTTTATACTGGTATAATTCACTGTATTCTTTCTCTAGAATATCTCTCCTAGGCTTTTACCATGGTGGTTATTTCTCACTGCCAGATCTTGGAGGGAGTTCCAAGTGGAGAGTGCTGGCACATGCCCAGCACCAAAGCTTTTCTGATCTCTGTGAGCATCATGGTGAGCAGTGGAAGATGCTACCCTCTTCTTATTTCCTCTAAATAATTATAGCAGCATGTTTTCCAGACTAATTTTGGAAATGAACCTATTTGCAAGACATGATCAAAGTGGCAATCAGATCACAGGGGACTTGAAATGCAACCACATGAGTCACACGTCAATAATTGTTTCTGTGTACCCCCTTTAAAAATGTTTCTGGGAATTCCCACACTATCTTTGATGCCCGGGCACTGGCTCCCAGGCAAGTCACAATGAGTAAGGCTTTATGTTTGTGTAGAGATCGACTGCCTGTTACCATAGCATGAAACACGTTCTGCAGCATCTGCATGACTTTGGGACTGAGGACACAGACAGGTAAGAAGGTGTGTACCTGGTGGAAGTGAATGATGGCTCTTGGTAGCACAACAAGCTCATCTGGGAATGAAAGGCTGGCTTCCTCTCACTTCCACACAGATGAACTTTTTCCCCATCCCTGGAGGCTCTCAAGGCCAGGTTGGGTGGGCCCCTGGGCAGGCTGAGCTGTTGGGGGACAGCCCTGCCTACAGGTGGGCTTTGGTGTCCCTTCCAACCCAAACCATTCTGTGATTTGTGATTTTTCACACATTTTCTGGCCACTCTTGATCAGCACTTGGGGATTGTCAGCTGTCACTGATCACAAGTGCTTGTAACACTGTCCCGGCCTTTCAGTGTTGTCCCTGCACTAAGAAAAGCAGTTAGCCCAAGGCAATGAGTGATGCACCCTGTCTTATTCTCAGCCTCCCTTTGCCAATAATAAACACATAAAAAAGGAAGAGGAGTGCTGGCATTCCAATAAAAAGAAGCTGCAGCTCTCCTCCTCTACTCTGAGATAAACATTTCTTCAGGGAAAGATGGTGAACTCTCTCATTTGGGAGGGAAGAAACCTGCAATGTCAGTGTGAGAAAATGCTCTGTCTGGATGATGTATTTGCATTATAACTACAGTAGCTCGGTGTAAGAAAGGCAGTATCTGAAACGCTATAATCACCTATAGTTGTAGGGTTAAGATAGGGGTTTCTTAACAGGATCAAATAGGCTGAGTAGACTCTATAAACACAACCATATGCATCTGAAATAAAAGTCATGTGCTGATGCCAGTGATGACCATGATGGCTAGTGGTGAAAACCGGATGTACAGAGATACAAAGAGGATCATTGAAATTCTGCCCAGATGAGGTGCCCTGATGCACCCGTGAGCTTTCAGCTACAGCCACTCACCTTTTCAGAAAACTGAAAAATGGTCAAAGCCTGGGATTCTGGAATGGCATTTGTGTCAGCATCTGGGAGCTGTGGCCAAGTGCTTGATTTGCTGATAGGAAAAATCAGAGCTCTTCTAAGTAACTTCAGTACCAACACTGTTTTTTTCCTGGTCTACTGTGGTCAGAGAAATCTAGCCAACACACGTAAATTAACAACTGCTAATAAGTAGATTTATTTTCAGGAACACACAGTACAGTGGAAATTTTTAACTTCTTTTCTTCCAAGCAAATTGCAGAGGATCACAGAGAGAGGGGGAGAGGTTTTGTAGTTGTTTGTTTGCTTTTGCGAGGCACAGAACATGACCCCTCAGGAATGTGTAGGAGAGGAAATGAAAAGCAGACGTGGGAAGCTGAAAAAGCAGCACTTCTCCTCTATCATTAAGTGTATAATAAGGTAGATTACATCAGTTGTTGGCCTAGTCTCCCTGGTGAACAGGTGTCATAGCTACAGTACTGTCTAATCAAATATTAACTCCTCATGTGGCAGCAAGTGCTAAGCGAAGGCACGTGTAAGATCATCTGCCTCCATTTCCACGCAGCCCACTCTTCCGTGGGATACTGGGCTTCCATAAAGGACATTCTTGTCGTGTTTATGGAGTGAATTGAATTTAGTATGGTTGTATAGACTTGTGACAACCAATTTTTTTCCACTTCCTGTAGGAAAGTGCATTGGATACGAACATATGAACAGCCACAAATGCAGAAATGTTCTAAAAGTAACCCATTGGACTTTAGAAGTAAATATCTTCAGTCATTACTGAGGATAGACCGATATACATGTTTTTTGATGTATTGTTTACGACAGCAAGTAAATACCATTGCTCTCATTTTACAAGCAGGAAATCAAAGATGGAGTGACGTGCAGTAAGGAAGGAAAAAAGTCAGTCTTGTAACTCCTGGGCCAGGTCTGCCCCTGCTGGATCATGCCCTGCCCCACACTGTCTGGCACTGCTGAGTAGTGGAGAAAAAAAGAAGAGTTTTTGCACATTCCGCTGCACATGTTAGTCTTCTTTATACAACTTACATAGAATACAAATAGCTGTAGCAGTTACACCTGGATCAGATGTACAGGTACTATATGTAGGATGTCAAATAACTCAAGTCCTTTTGTGTCCCCATCACTTTCCTAGAGGAGAAGAAAATTGCTGAAGTATGTATTCAAAGTAAAACCTCCAAAGCAAACCAATGATAGGTGAAATGAAGCAAGAAAATATACATATAGATAAAACAAAGACAGCATATTACTTATTCTCTTTTTCTTCGGGCTTCAAGAAGAGTCAGTATTGAAGAAGCAGCAACAGCTGGGAGAGGATGCTCTGGGTGAACATCCTGAGGTAAGGACTGCTACCAGTGTCCTTCTGATCCACACTAGCACTTCTTGCTCTGTGATAAGAAGTGTGAAGCTCCTACACACAATTTGAAGGAAGGGACTAGGAAATATTCCTGTTTAATAGAGAAGGGACTTCACACACTGGGTGTACACTGACTATGAAAAAAGTTTCTGGAGGCTCCATTATAACTATCAATGGAGGGAGATTTGGACTTGTTTGATTTGTTGGTTGGGTTTTGTTTGTTTGTTTGTTTGTTTCACTAAAAATGTAGGTGCGGAAGTATATTAAGATTTGATAAAGTTACCCAGTCATTTGATGGGAGTGCTTGGGCTGGCAAGACTGAAGAACTGAGGCATGTTCCAAGTTGTGTTATCACTTACTGAAAACAGAAGCACATCTGCTGTCCATATCTGTAGTTTCCTATGATCAGATATTTTCTTCTTATGTTCTAATGGGATCCTTATTATGGATAACATATACATGTGTTATCAACAATTACTTTACATCTAAGAACCATTATCCCCTCTTCTGTACTATTTGTCCAAAATTCAGCTGACAGAAGGAAAAACCTGATGTGTACGAGTTCAGGAGTCCTGTTCCATGTTTTTTTATGCCTCAAAGGAAGGTGGGAGCTGTGCCAAGAGCTGGAGAGATCTAGGTGTGAGTTTTAGCTCTGACTCAGCTTCACCTTGAATGGAGACCCAGTTGCAGGCTGTTCCCTCTCCTTCTCACTTCTTTCTGAAAAGATGCCCAGAGGCACAGGAAAGGGCTCTGGCAGGTCTGTCAGCAGGGTGCTCAGTCACATGGGTGCACCGCAGGGTGAATTTGCTCAAGGAGTGGGGCCTGGCCAAGGTGTGCGGCCTACAGGTGCAACAGCCGCCCACCCCACAGTGCACATACAGCCAGCCTCATCCCAACCTTCTTCTGGTTGGTGGGAGCACAGATGGCGAGGCATGCATGCCCTGAAAAATCCCTGCTGAGATGTTTAAAAAGATACGTCCATAGGAAGCTCTGCTAGGGCATCTGTTGGTGGTAAAGCCAATATGAGAACAGCTGAGTCTGTTTCCTTCATCCTCTACTGCATCAGTTGCAGCATCCCGTGGGTGCTGTGCAGGGAGGCAAGGCTGCTTGAACTCAGCCTTCTGGAAATGAGACCAGTAAGCACTTGTCATTGGCTTTTATTAACACAAAATATTGTAGCGAGCTCTTGTCATTCTAAGTATTGCGGGGAAAACAAGGCATTCATCTGCCTCCTCTGTCAATTTTCATAGCTCCTGAGACTAATCTTTCCTGTCAGGTAATTGGATCACTTGTTCCTCCTTGCAGCTGACAGCCTTCTTATGTTTGGTACTGGAGGCACAGCCTCACGCTGCAAAGAATCATAGAATCGCTAAGGTTGGAAAAGACCCACAGGATCACCCAGCCCAACCATCCACCCATCACCAGTAGTTCTCACTAAACCATGTCCCTCAACACAACGTCCAAACACCCTCTGAACACCTCCAGGGTCGGTGACTCCACCACCTCTCTGGGCAGCCCATTCCAGTGCTTGACCACCCTTTCAGAGCAGTATTTCCTAATGGCCAACCTGAACCTTCCCTGGCGTAGCTTGAAGCCAAGAGCATCCTACATATTTTAATTGCTCCCTAGAATCACTCACCTTCCAAAATCTGCACAGTACTGCACTGAAAAGCACAGAGAGGACAGCACTGTGTCTCCAGGATTAGTATTCTCCAGTGGATGTGCTGACAGAAATGTAGTGCCCATAGCAAAAGGCACCAAGAGCAGGCTGTGCTACGATGCCTGTGAACCCGTGGTCCTTCCTTGCATTCCATATTCAGCTTCTGCTGTGAGTTGATCTAGATTTTAATGTTCTAAACCAGCAATATTGTTGGTGGGTCCTGAGGGGCTGCTTACAAAGAAAGAAACACAGAATATGGCTGTTCTCTTGTTTTCACAGGGAGAAGGGGGGACTCATTACCAGCAGAGATTCTGCAGCAGTGAACTTGCCCTGGTGGGACAGGTTTAAGCACTTAATCCTTTTGCTGCTCCTGTTATGACAATTCCTAGAATATGGCAGCACTAACAGGATGTTTTTCATAGAGATTAAGAAGGATTATTCATTTTAGTGACTCATCTCCAGCCAGTCCATTGTTGAAACTGTGGCTGGTTGTACAAACAGTGTGTTGTCCTGATGTAGGGAAAGCAAGCAGGAGAGACCTGCTGCTTTCCTGCCACCATCTAGTCTGAGCTTTGCTCTCCATTATCTACGCAGCAGTTAAGAATCCCATCAAACTCTCTTTGGTGTGTCCCATGTGTTGCCCCAAGCATCTGTCTCTTGCTGTCCTTCACGGGCTTCTCAGAGACAAACCCACAATGCCAGGTGATGTCTGCTCCCCAGTTTTTTTTCAGTGCTGTAGAGTCATTGTGCCAACACTATGGGCACACCTCTGCCAGCACTGCTCGGAAGTTCATGCTGTCAGCGGGAGGGCCCAAGAATATTTTCTGTAACAGAAGAAATCCTCTCTTGACAAAGTGACAGAAGCAGTAGAGTATCAAGATACCTTGGTTTCCTATGGCTAGGTGGGAATTACAGCACTGAGCACTTTTCCAATGTTCCTCTGCTACATATACAGAAAGTTTTCCCCTTTCCTAAGGACAAAGTATAAACTTCTGAATGAATTCATTTCCTGTCCTCTGAGTCTGCTTGGGTTAGGTTTGAATAGTGAGGGCAAACAACAAAAGCCTTTGCTTTAAAAGCAAACAGCCCAGCTTGGAGTGCCTCTGTTAATACTTCCTGGCACAAGTGAACAGCTTCCTACTTTTTCCTTATCTCCAAGGGTTTCTCTGTGACAAGATTGCCACTTAAAGGTTTCCTAGTTGGCAAAGTCACTGCCTTTCTAAGAACTGCTTCAAGACTTACAGTTATGCAAGTCTTCTTCTGGCTTGTCACCCACTGCTTCATGGCCATGAACTGCAAGAAGGATTTTTTTTATTATTATTATTTTTTTTAAGCATAATAAATGCATCTATTTGAGATAACATTTTAGGAGATGTTCTCTAAGTAGCTAATTGCACCCAGCAAGCAAAGTAATTTTCTCACAGTGCTCATTTCACCATCATGAAAAAAAAAAAAAACACCTCTTGGATGAATAATTTTTCTGTTAAGCACGAAGTATGAGTTCTCTTGACATCATTGACACGGTACAAGCTGCCATCTGCGTGTCCTGAAAAAGCACCTGGCTTGCTTCCTTACCTGCTGCTCTGTCCTTTCTTGATGACCACATGGAGGCATATTGTACACACAGAAACATCACCAAATGCCAAATTTCTGACCTTACATAATGACATTTTGCAATACAATTGATCAGTCTTGTTTCACAGGTGGAGGAGAGAAAGCAACAATTTTGATATTTCAAGGGAGCTTAGAAAGAAAATAGAGTCTGACTTTTTACACAATAAGCTGAGGTGTTAGGACGAGGGGGAATGGTTTCAAACTACAAGAGGGCAAATTTAGGTCATATCTTAGATGGAAATTCTTTACTCGGGGGGCAGTGAGGCACTGGCACAGCTGCCCAGAGAAGTTGTGATGCCCCATCCCTGAAGGCACTCAAGGCCGGGTTGGATGGGGCCCTGGGCAGCCTGAGCTGGTGGGGGGCAGCCCTGCCCACAGTACAGGGTGGGGCTGGGTAGGCTTTAAGTTCCCGTCCATTCCAAACCATTCTGTGATTCTAGGAAGACGCCACAGGCTAGGAGAAGAGGTAAAGCTCAGCTCCCTCACACATGCAATGCACAATCTGAGGCCATGTCAACAACACCCACTGTTGTCCTTGTGCCCATAGTTACTGCCAGAGTTTTACGGTTGTGTAAAAATATTCTTTCCAAAACACTGAGGCACGTTAAGAGATCATAGGATAATTGTACATTTATATCATGGCTCAGTGCTGGTAAAGTGCTTGATCTTACATGTGTTATTGGATACATTTCTATGCATAGGTCACTGAGACTACATTAGGAATGCAGTGAAACTTGTCATTCAAATTAGCTGCTAGTGGTAATTAATTCACAATGGACTGCATGCAGTTACATGTCTCACAATGGTGTATGGCCATAAGAAGGGTGATTTTCTAATGAGTCGAACACCGGAACCTTCTTAGATGGGATTGTGATCCTCAGATACTTTCAGATGAACATGAGGAGGCCTTGGGTACTGCAGGGGAATTGCCAAGTCACAGCCTGAGCCAGTGATTGAGCACCAGGTCAGAAGGCATGGCTAACCCAGTGGGCTCAGGTGCAAGCAAGGCACCTGAGTGAGTGGAAGGGGTAGAGCCAGGGTCCTCCCCTCCTCACCCTCATTTAAGGGTTAGCAGCCAAGGGAGTAGCGTTTCTATGAATAGAGGTTGTATTTCTCTTGAGCTGTTGCTGGCTGTTGGAAGGGGTGAGCTAGTTTTTCTTCTTTGTTGTCTTCTATTGTTCCATGATGCTTGAATCCCAGTGGAAAACACTATTATTGCCTTCTTTTGCCTCATGTATACCAAAGAAAAAAGAGGGTAACATTGCTAGCTATCAGCTGTCCTGTTTTCTTTCTTTGTGGCAGCTTCCTGAGGTTCCTGCTGCACTGTTTGCTCTCTTGAGATCAGAAAGGCCACAAGCTGTTTCAGCGCTCACTAGAACTCCAAGCGGTGTGCATTATAATCAAGTGGCAAGGAGCCATTTCAATTGGTGCAGTTGCCAGGAAGATCACAGGTCAGTTTAAGTCTTTATCATGAATTTGTGAGTTTTTTTCCTAACATAAATTGAAGCAAAGTTTACAAACTGTAATGGAAAAAAAAAAGTATTATTTAGCACTGTTAGAGCAAGCAGACTTTTTCTAGAAAGGGATGCATTTTGTAGCAAATTGTTCACAGACTATGGCTGATGGCTTAATTTCCATTTCTTTCAGTGAACAATAGGATACATGGCCAGCTGGGATTTACTAGACACTTCCAAAACATCGTTATTTCCAGTTTGAAATGCTATCCACTGTGAAGTCAAATCCCTGCAGTTAGACTGCTGAGACTTTACTCTCTGCCAGAGTAAAGGCGCTGCCCTGATCGCATGTAGTCCAACTGGAGCCATGTCTGGGAGAGGAAACCGAGCAGAGACAGGGCGGGCTGGAAACTCTGTCCCTGGTCATTGTGTTCACAGCTGCTATAAAAAGACTTGAGTCAATCATGAATTTTGTCAGAACATTCTAATACAGATAGAAGGAGAAGGTCACTTTGAAAATAGCTCCTATTTATTTGTCGTTGCTCATAAGAAATTATGTACATGCACCAGATGCTAGATTGGCTGTGCCCTTTGTTCATAACACAGGCAATTAAAACAAAAAGAATGCCCAAGTGGTATAGTTTTAATAATCTTGAAGATTAGCTACTAATCCCAAACCAGAATTAATTTTCCATCAGAGTGACTTGTGGATCTGTCACTATAAATCTTGCCTAGTGAAGTCCATTACCCCAAAGAATGTTCATGGACTGCAGGAAAAAGCCAGGATCAGTGATGGAAAAAATAAAGATAAGACACTGTCTGGAAGGTGTTACATTGGTGTCTTGTAGGTGTCAGCACACTAAACTTAGCTCTACTTCTATTCTTTTCTATAAAGTGAATAGCTTTGAGAATGTAAATATCCATCTACCATCATTTCTGTTTACTTTCTGTCAGAATCATAGAATCCTTAGAGCTGGAAGGGACCTTTAAAGGCCATCTAGTCCAACTCCCCTGCAATGAACAGGGACACCTACAGCTAGACCACGGTGCTCAGAGCCCTGTTCCGTCTGACCTGGAATGTCTCTAAATGTACATGTTTTGTGATTCCACAGTTCTGATGAACAATACTAGGCAGTGAAGCATGAAGAATATTCTTTCTGTTGAGATGCTATTCTCATCCTGTTTTGTGCTTGTAATAAATCCTGGCTGGGCACCAGATCTGTGCATCTTGACCACTGGCATAAATTAGTGTACAATTTGTTGACTCAAAATTGCTTAGATATAGCAGAGACCATTGCTCGTTCTTGTTGATTTTTAACTGTGAATGGCAACTTTATCAACACAGTGTGGATGACTGTATTCCAATGCTCCCTCTCAAAAGAGCCCAGCTAAGAGTTGTGTTTTTTTTCTCAGCCACCACAGTTCACCAGTTCAGTATTTCTTGCGGACTTGAGCATGACTTAAAGAGTACATTTTGTTTCTAATGTGGTGTTCTTTCTTTAAAGCTCTGTTATCATTTTAAATTTCATTGGACATTCGCTATGACTGGTGACATTTCTGTGACTCCCGCAGCTTCCTTTACCTCCTTCCTTTTCCACGTTATCACCAATCATCGCTGACATTCTTTGTTCCTGCCAAGATTTTAAACATTTATTCTAAGACTTTCTTTATTACTCTGCACCTTTTTAAAAAATCCATTGCACCGATCACAGCTATTAATCCAGTTTCTTATTCAGCATATAAGAAGTAGTTCTTGAACATTTCCTGGTGTACTTTTATAAAACATCATCTCACTTTAAAAATACTTACCAGTCTACTGTGTTGCCAAATAGTCTAAGCATTAAAAAATGGCTCTTCAAATCTTTGAAAAAATATAATATTTGTCAGTACCAGTACTGAAGTCAACTAAATTTGACCAGAGCATGATTACTAATGTACAGGAAAGTCCAAATCAGCAGTTATTTTTTTTGGTTGTTCATCAAGATGAGCTCTAACATGGCAACTCTCTTGTCATCACTGTCTATAAGTGTCTTAAGGACTCTGCAGTTACCACACCCAGCTCTCCACGCAGATGTTGCTGATACCACTTCTCAAAGCTTTTCAGTCTCCCATAAAAAATGTCTGATGCTGCCACCTAAAATGTGAAGCCCTTCTTCTGAGCACTCCTAAATTAGGTCCTACAGCAAATGTAACGCATGGATATTGCCTTCAGAGATCACTTCCAACCCCAACATACTAATTGTACCTATAATTTACTCAGATGTACTCTCAACACTTATTTTGGTATTGTCTGTGCTTACTGCTTCTAATTTTTCCCAACGCTTATTATCTTTTGACTGCTTCTCACTGAGCACATTGTAAACAGAATATGGAAGGCTGCATGTTTCCAAGGCTTCTGCAGTATTGCTGCTTTTTGTAGAACTGGGTTTCAGGTTCTGAAGCAGTATCTGACACTTTTGTAGTCAGTGAGTGGGATCCTGTAGATATGACTTTAGACCACAGCTCTGGTGCTGCTGCCTTTCTCAGCCCCTAATTCCTGAGATACTTTTCCTTGTTAGCTGGGGGAGCTCTGCTTTCTGGACACATGTAGAGCCGAAACTGTGAAAGAGGGTAATTGAAGAGACAGGAATGGAAAGTATAGCACTCTGAAAAATAAAAGATTCTGTGAAGCCCCTCCAAGTTTGATCTCACTCTCCTGGTTTATCCTTGGTTTGATCAGCACTCTTGCACCATGTTGTCATTCCTTCCCCAGCACGATTTTCTGGCCAGTCTTTATCTTTTCCTTGCAGGACTGGTGTCCAGGTTGCAAAACCCATGGCTCCTTTCCTCATCAGCTTTGTAGGAAAAAAAAAAAAAAAAAAACGCATTGCAAGACAGTGAACCATCATTCCTGTGTGGGGGCAGCATGTTTTGATGGCCCTTGACATCTTTGCACCCATCCCAGCTGCATCCTTCCCACCAGGGTGTGCGGTACTGCTGTTTCTGCTCCACTTCCCACTAGCCGCTTCAACCCACAGTTGGAGAAACTGCCTTCTCAGCACTCTTAAATGCTCTAATAAGAAAAACTTAGCATGTGTAGTTAATCATTGATCCTTATTTTTATTAACCTGCTGCTAGAGGTTCAGAATAGGAGACTCCTGAGTCTTCTGAGGAATATGGAGGCAGGGGAAAGGTGTGCTCTCTCCATTACTGGCTGCGTTCCAGCCACTGACACATCACTGGGCGTCAACCACAGCAACTATAGGAACTGCTGTAATTTGAGGCCATTTTTCAAGGATTTTCCACTGGCTCCAGATCCTCCAGACTTATGAGCTCTGCAGTTGTTCCCCATTCCACCTTGGAAACTTCTGAACTGCCTTGTGAAAACAGTCACCTATTTTGGTCCTGGCCTATCCTTCCTGGTTAGAATCAGCCCTCTGAGGCTCATGCAAGTTCCCTAAATGCTGCTTGATTACAGGGGAATATGCAAGAGGAATGCCAAATGGACCCTTTCCAGTTTCCTGTACTTATATAAAATCATAGAATCATTAAGGTTGGAAAAGACCACTAAGGTCATTTAGTCCAACTGCCATAGTATGCATGGTACAGTGTGTGTAGTATACATGGATGCCTATGGATATGTGTATGTATCTTTATCTGATCTCAGTTGCAGGCTGCATCTCTGCTTTAGGTAGCCCCCATTTAGGAAGCTGAGCTCTGCCCTGCTGAGGGAAAACATCATGGATTGGAGTGGGGTTAATGGAAAAGGAGCTCTCACACAGGCACCATCCAGCTGTGTGCAGCTGGAGATTCCAAGTTTTCTGAGCTTTTAGTCAAGATTGCACAGATACCTGTGATTATTAAGCAAGGATATGATAGGTGAGAAAAGCATGAAGAGGTGGCAGTACCTCTACACTTAGAAGGTTTCTCAAAGATTTCAAACTATTGATGTGATTTGAAGGGAAGTTCCTACCACCCCTTTGGGCCTATTTTCTTACATATCCTAAATGTGCGGGTTCATTATGAAAAGAAATGTTAGCAAAGTTATAAATAACTTAGAGCAGCTGATTAACCAAGAGAAAGAGAATAGATGAACTCAAAAACCATTAAGGTCTGCTAGCAGTCGTCTTCGCACTGACAAAGAGGTAACCTGCACAGCTGAGCTGTCTGCCTGGGATTAGACGTACTAAGGAATGATGTGTCTCTAACAGACATATCTACACCAAAAGGTGAAATTTGAAGTTATCCCTACATATTTCTCAGAATTGCACACTAACTCAAAAACAACTATATCAGGTTACTCTTTCAGCCCTGGTGAAAATCTAATGGTTGTTAAATGCAGTAGCGTGGTATCTTTACTCCTAAAACTCCAAGATCAATTTTGTTTGGGTCATTCCTGTTTAATCAGAGTTTTTATCAAGTGAATTAAGCTATACCTTTAAGAATCACTGAAACTCTTTGTCCTGCACCCTGCAGAAGCTCACGTTACACAATGCTGTTTGTTACCTAGATGCTAGACAAAGCAGGCCTCTGTCCCAGCCCTTGGCTCACAGTGCCTTCTGAAAAAACACATACTGTCTGGGAACAAAATACTACCTGCATGAAATACCCGGAGTGGCAGAATGAGTAGCTAGAGAAAAAATAAAAATAAGCACCAATAGAGTTGAAATTTCCTGGAAATTTGGAAAGCAAATGTCTCGAACAGTGCTTCGTTTTGTATTTTTATTTTGCACTGACGAATCTGCTAAATTTTGTCACATGTGCCAAATATAAAAGCCAAGTGAAGTGAAGGAGCCCATGCTGATGTCACAGAAAGAAATCAGCATGCTGAGGCAATGGAGACAGATTTGCTTGTTAAAGAGCATAGGACTGGAAAAAGTCTCAGGATCTTTATTATGCTGGATGGAAAAAAAGTTCTGTGCTCACGTACTTGTTGTAAAATCCTGTTGTTGCTGCTAAGGTATCACCTTACTAAAAAACACTACTAAAAGAGGTGACGTCTCTGGGCACCTTGCTCTGGGTGTCGCTCCTAGAGCAGAGGTTGGGCCAGGTGGGCCCAGAGGGCCCTGTCCGCCTCAACCAGTCTGTGAGTCTGTGACTCTGTGAATCACATCTGCTTTTGCTTGACAAGTGATTTTACTAAGTTCTAGGTGCAGCTTGGTCCTGGTACTTTCCCTAGCATGAGTTCCATGGGTCTGTGCAGCTGTCCAACTGGGCACAGTCTAATGGGCATGATGGAGAAGATAATGGGTTTACAAAAAAAATTTAACTTGGTAGAAGGTGGATCTTGGTAATAAAATGCTGATTAGAAAAGACAGGATGGTCAGGTTCCACACAGAATCACCCAAAATGATACCAATGAAGATGGACTGTTCCTTCCTACTACTTTAAAAGAAATGGGAATGGTTGCAGCACGAAAAACAGATGTCTCATTCACAGTGAGCCTGGAGACATATGACGAGAGAGTACATATAAGACAAAAATTCAGTAGATATCCCTGCTCTGCTATTTGAACATAGGTTTGATCATGCAGTGAGCCCAAACTTGATTCACTTCCACTCTGTGGGCTGAAGACAAACTGCAGGATGAGGTGCTTGGGCCTGGCTTAACTGAGTTTAAGTTTGAATTTATTCTTTTCACCTGACCCTTTGTTACTGAATAAGGCTCTTTAGCACCAGTCTAGGAAACACACTGGAGGGAGCAATGGAGGCAAGAGGAAATGACAAAAGATGCAAGGAAATGCCCTCAAGTATACCAGGGGAGGATTAGACAGGATACTGGGAAAACTTCATTCACAGACTGTGATTAGACATTGGAGTGGGCTGCCCAGGGAGGTGGTGGAATTGCTGTCTCTGAAGGTGTTTAAGAGATGTGTGAATGCGGTACTTAGAATCATAGAGTCATCAAAGCATGGAATCGCAGAACAGCTTAGGTTGGAATGGAACTTAAAGACCATCTAGTTCCAAACCCATGCCATGGCAGGGCTGCCCCCCAGCAGCTCAGGCTGCCCAGGGCCCCATCCAACCTGGCCTTGAGTGCCTCCAGAGATGGGGCACCACAGCTTCTCTGGGCAGCTGTGCCTGCTCCTCACCACCCTCTGAGTAAAAAGCTTCCTTCTAGTACTTAATCTAAATCACCCCTCTTTTTGTTTAAAATCATCTC